>JAGSMP010002009.1:0-32528 GCA_029286625.1 Parnassius orleans | reverse complement strand
CGACTTTATGGAGAAAGAGGACATCGTCCTCTAATCCAAAGACTCAAAAACTTTCAGCTCGAGTTACAAAATCGTTTTCAGTGCCTAGAAGATTGCAATGAAGTGGACGATATGAATGACCAGCTTGTGGAAACTGTCCATGCGGTCGGAGCTAAGTTCTGTAAGACCCGTCGCAGAAGAACACAAAAACTTTCCGATCACACTCTTAATCTCATGGTTGTTAGACGGGAGATGAAGCTGCAGTCTTTAGCAGATTTGACAGCATACAGGCAACTGAACAGACAGATCTCCAAACGCATGCGGCGGGACTTGCAACTTCAATACAGCTCGTATTGAAGAAGCGATTGAGCAGAACCAGGGCTCCAAAGTCTTTGCCAGAGATCTGTCTGCCAGAAGTTAGTTTTCGTTTAAATCATTGTTTAGGTGCTGAACCAGGATTCAACCAACTTGCTGAGCGCTTGCAATTGTCCAACGAAATCCATTTTTCATTGCAGGTAACAATGCGGTTTAAAATTCCTTCGTTTGTGTGCCTGTTGAGCAGTGCAAGGCACTGCTCAACACGTACTGCGCGTACTGCGCGCTGGCGATAATTGAGTTCGTAGGGCACCCATTTGTCAAGCTTTTTAGGTCGAAATTTCCAGAAGGGAAGCAGAATAACTAATAACAGGTGGTACATTCGTTTGTAGTATTCGCTCCGTAAGCGTCCGTATACCAAGAAGCGCACGTATCGGGTGAAGTCAATAGGAATACTTGTCCTGTCAAAATTAAAAACCGTTATACAAAAGTACCTATTAAGGATATTAAACGACATTCACTGATACCTCTGCGCGCATCTGACATTGGTCATCACATGTGTGTTTAACCATAGATAACCTAAAAGCCTCCCAGACTTAAAGCCTGTTCTCTGAGCTTGTGCAATGTAATACTTCTAAAATATTACAGCATTCTGCAACAATAGATTTGACAGGTGACGACTCTTCCACTTCAGAAAAAAACAGTAAGGATATATTTCAGTAAAACCAAATTGAAGAAATATAAAAATGTTAATAAATACATGCAGAAAATACAAAAATTAATAAAAATAAGATCAATACCAAAAATTATGTTAATGTATGTAAGGAAAAGCAAGCATTGATATTTGAACTTAAATTGTATTAAATTGAGGTGGATAATATAAAAAAAATTATGAGACTGACGTAGAGTGCCTTAAGGGTGCGTTTGCAAATCGGGCGAAATTATGCTGTTTTTCGGTACATTTTGTGACAAAACTAAACCAAATCAAACATAGCTAATTGCTACCACGTATAGAATGGTTCTTCATCTTCAAATGGTGGTGACTTTTTTGTTGAAAATAATAGTTTTTTATATTGTAAATACGATCTTCCCTAGCCATTTTCTACAAAATTAACGATACCGGCTCATGTTTAGGTACATTTTTGTTCTATTATCAACATATATTAAGATTTCTAAAAATACTATAAGTAGGCAGACATATTCAATAAAAAATAGTGGTGTTTACTTTTTATCAAAATGTCACAAATAGTCGTAAAAAAAATAAAAACTGATGCTTATTTTTTCACATATTTTGCTAATACGGATGAATCATAATGGATTGCAATAAGGGTTATTTTATTTTTGGTGCCTGTTTTGATTTATTGTACAAAAATTTCGATGAAACCTCAGTCCGCGCTCGGTCGCCGTCATGAGTGGATACTGTATCGCCTGCCTGATTGCAGCAGAGGAAAAAAGATCGCTGTACATACACAAAATATTCGAATTTGATACACACACATAGGTACTTGACAAGGCAAAATAATATTATTATTTTTATAATCACACATTTTTGTTATAATATTTTGTTTCGCTGAAAGTAAGTGGGATTTATATATATAAATAATTATATAAATGCCTATTCGTCTTGGACTTTATGGAGTGATCTGAAAGTGTTCATCGGTGACTGCTACTGAACCCTAGTCGAGTAGAACTAGATGTGCCGAGCTTGGGCTCGTTTTGTTAGTTATGATGAGACTTTACCTCCGGACTTGATGGAGAGACCTGATGGTGTACTTCGGTGACCATTACTGGAACTCCTGGACGAGTAGTACTAGGTGTGCCAAGTTTGGGCTCGTTTTGTTAGTTATGATGAGGTTTACCTCCAGACTTGATGGAGAGACCTAGTGGTGTACTTCGGTGACCATTACTGGAACTCCTGGACGAGTAGAACTAGGTGTACCAAGTTTGGGCTCATTTGATAGTTATGATGAGACTTTACCACCGGACTTGATGGAGAGACCTGATGGTGTACTTCGGTGACCATTACTGGAACTCTGGACGAGTAGAACTAGGTGTGCCAAGTTTGGGCTCGTTTTGTTAGTTATGATGAGACTTACCTCCGGACTTGATGGAGAGACCTGATGGTGTACTCGGTGACCATTACTGGAACTCCTGGACGAGTAGTACTAGGTGTGCCAAGTTTGGGCTCGTTTTGTTAGTTATGATGAGACTTTACCGGACTTGATGGAGACCTGATGGTGTACTCGGTGACCATTACTGAACTCCTGGACGAGAACTAGGTGTACCAAGTTTGGGCTCATTTGATAGTTATGATGAGACTTTACCACCGGACTTGATGGAGACCTGATGGTGTACTCGGTGACCATTACTGAACTCCTGGACGAGTAGAACTAGGTGTGCCAAGTTTGGGCTCGTTTTGTTAGTTATGATGAGACTTTACCTCCGGACTTGATGGAGAGACCTGATGGTGTACTTCGGTGACCATTACTGGAACTCCTGGACGAGTAGAACTAGGTGTACCAAGTTTGGGCTCATTTTGATAGTTATGATGAGACTTTACCACCGGACTTGATGGAGAGACCTAGTGGTGTACTTCGGTGACCATTACTGAACTCCTGGACGAGTAGAACTAGGTGTACCAAGTTTGGGCTCATTTGATAGTTATGATGAGACTTTACCACCGGACTTGTTATTATCATAACTAACAAAACGAGCCCAAACTAAGTACACATAGTTCTACTCTGTCCAGGAGTTCCAGCAGTAAGCACCTGGCACACCATCAAGTTTCCATCAAGCCTGGAGGTTAGGTATCATAATAACTAAGAAAACGAGCCCAAACTCGGCACACCAAGTTCTACTCGTCCAGGAATTCCAGCAGTAGTCACCGAAGTACACCATCAAGTCTCTCCATCAAGTCCGGGGGTAAGTTATTATCATAACTAACAAAACGAGCCCAAACTCGGCACACATAGTTTTACTCGTCCAGGAGTTCCAGCAGTAGTCACCGAAGTACACCATCAAGTCTCTCCATCAAGCCTGGACGTCAGGTCTTATAATAACTAACAAAACGAGACCAAACTCAGCACACCTAGTTCTACTCTTCCAGGAATTCCAGCAGTAGTCACCGAAGTACACCATCAGGTCACTCTATCAAGTCCGGAGGTAAGCTCCCATCATGACTAACAAAACGAGCCCAAACTCGGCACACCTAGTTCTACGCGTTCAGGAATTCCAGCAGTAGTCACCGAAGTACACCATCAAGTCTCTCCATCAAGCCTGGACGTTAGGTCTCATAATAACTAACAAAACGAGCCCAAACTCGGCACACATAGTTTTACTCGTCCAGGAGTTCCAGCAGTAAGCACCTAAGTACACCATCAAGTCTCTCCATCAAGCCTGGACGTTAGGTCTCATAATAAGTAACAAAACGAGCCCAAACTCAGAACACCTAGTTCTACTCTTCCAGGAATTCCAGCAGTAGTCACCGAAGTACACCATCAGGTCACTCTATCAAGTCCGGAGATAAGCTCTCATCATGACTAACAAAACGAGCCCAAACTCGGCACACCTACTTCTACTCGTCCAGGAATTCCAGCAGTAGTCACTGAAATACACTATCAAGTCTTTCCATCAAGCCTGGACGTTAGGTCCCATAATAACTAACAAAACGAGCCCAAACTCGGCACACCTAGTTCTACTCGTCCAGGAATTTCAGCAGTAGTCACCGAAGTACACCATCAGGTCACTCTATCAAGTCCGGAGGTAAGCTCCCATCATGACTAACAAAACGAGCCCAAACTCGGCACACCTAGTTCTACTCGTTCAGGAATTCCAGCAGTAGTCACCGAAGTACACCATCAAGTCTCTCCATCAAGCCTGGACGTTAAGTCTCATAATATCTAACAAAACGAGCCCAAACTCGGCACACCTAGTACTACTCGTCGAGGAGTTCCAGTAGCTGTCACCGAAGTATACCTTCAAGTCACTTCACCAAGTCCGAAGCTAAAGTCTTATCATAACTAACAAAACCAGCCCAAAGTCCACAGCCACCATCTCACTGCTAGTAGTGGGCTTCTAGTGCCTAGCAGTCTCTGGAGCAGCTATTCGTATTTCGTATGTAATATATTTTTGTAGGTATAAGAAATGAGAAAAAAAATCAATCTTTCAAATTATCAAAATGTTTTTACTTGATTACGATACCCACACCCGCAGCTAACCGTGCGTACACTTGTGTGTGTGACCCGTGTCAATGTAATAGTGCGATTCTATACCTATCAATTTTGCAAACGCGTCCTTAAATCAGAAATTTTACACTTTCTAACTCCATTCAAACTGTGTCCAATAAATATAAATCAGCCCAAAATGAACACATACTGGTTATGGATAATCTGGTAAAGACATGTAAATATAATGAGGAGCGTTTTGACTCCTTAGTAAAACATCAATGTGAGTGTCAGCGGTCAATACCTGTTTCTTCAGAGTCGGTGTGTGTTGATAATATTATATCACTACGAAAACTCTATGACAGTAACGTACGTAAGTATGAGGAGGTAAAAATAAAAAATATGTCAAATATTATCAAAAATAATATAATTGTGTACAGCGATGACATGGGAAAAAATTTAGGCATAATTTTAAATAACGCTTTAAAGGGACAAAAAATTACAAATTGCTGCATGCCAGCAGGGCTAGCATAGGCAGGAGACAATTTTATGCCCGGGGAAAGGAGAAATTGTTTACCCCTCGCTTAGTTTTATCCACCCTTCGAGCATGGGCACACCGGTGGATATAATATCCACAGTAAATAAAATTGGAGATAGACTTAGAATTAGATAGATTTACATAAAACACACATAAACACTCACGCCTGTCACTCAGATGGGTAGGCAGAGACTATGGACTTCCATTTGGCACGATCCTGACACACCTCTCTCGCCTTCTCCACATCCATATACCTACGCATACACGCTCGTCGGTTAAGGGTACTCTTAATTTGGCCCATTTTCAATATATCGCCAATTTGGTCGATAAATTTTCGCCTAGGGCGTCCCTTCCAGACTCTGCCGTTCACCTCTGCCACATAAATTTGCTTTGTCACTCTTTTCACATTCATTCTTTCTACATGACCAAACCACCGAAGCATTCCTTTCTTAATCCTGGTCACAACATCATCTTGCAATCCACGCTATTCCTTATCACACAATTTCTCACTCTGTCATTTAGATTCAGCCCTAACATACTCCTTAATGACCGCATTTCTACAGCATTTATTCTACTCTCGTGCTTCTTCTGCCACACCCAACTTTCACTATCATACATTAAAGTAGGGACTAATACAGCATTGTGAATTGCCATACGTACCTTTTTGGACACATTCTGACTTTCCACAATAGAGTGTAGAGCTCTATTTACTCTATTTCTTGCGTTCACTCGTCGTTCTATATCCTTATCATATCTACCATCCCTGCTAAATACACATCCCAAATACACAAACTCATCTACTTGCTCGACCAATTCCCCTTCTATTCTTATTTCACATATAGTTTTATTTTCTTCTCTTTCAAAAATAATAACTTTCGTCTTACTTGCGTTTACTTTCATTCCCCTTTCCATTAATGACCTGGTCATTCATTTGCAACTCGGCTGCCGACGACGCAAGTATGACTTGATCATCGGCGTACAAAAGCATTTGACGGTTAACTCATCCATTCTTACCCAGCATTCTTCAACTTTCAAGTTTTCCAAACTACTGTCCATAAATAGGTTGAACAGCCACGGGGAAGCCACACAGCCCTGTCTGACACCTTTATGGATGCCAAACCAGTCCGAGTGGGCCCCGTTGATCCTAACACAAGCACTGGAGTCCCTATACAGAGACTTCAATGCCTGTATCAACCCAGCGCTCAACCCAAATGAGTTCAGTGTTTGCCATAACACATCTCTGTCCACTCTGTCATAAGCCTTTTCCAAGTCCACGAACGCACAAAAAACCTTTTAGTTATTGCCAAAACCTTCTCCGCGATCATGCGCATGGAAAAGACCTGATCCGTACATCCCATTCCCTTTCTAAATCCCGCTTGCACATCCCAAATTTTTCCATCAGTATCTTTCATAACTTTTTCAATTAGCACCTTAGCATACGGTTTTTCCACAATGCTAAGAAGGCTGATACCACGGTAATTTTTACAGTCCTGCTGCGATCCTTTTCCCTTATATATTGGGACTATCACGGCTTTGCACCAGTGTCCCGGTACCCGCTTAAGTACCCAACACAAATTTAACAAGGTGTACAGCAGGTCTGCCACCACTTCCTCTACAGCCCTTAGCATTTCGAGTGATACTCTATCATATCCGGCTGCCTTACCTGCTTTCATACTTTTCATTGCTTTCATTATTTCATATATACCTATCTCTCTATCTCTTTCCTCTTCTTTCGGAATTTCTATTTCATTTAATTCAAACGTCTCATCACTCATAAACACGCTTTCTGAGTATTCCTTCCATCTCCTTAAACACGAAACTTCGTCATTCAGAATACAGCCATTCTGGTCTCGTATAGTATTAATTCTAGGCTGTTTTGAATGTGCCCTGGCAGTTCTTACGAGTTTCCGGAACTAATATTATCCGTTCTTTCTTGCTTTTTCCTTTCAACTACTTCATTTACTCTCTTATTTAGATTTCTAAAAACTGACTTTTTTTTCAATATCATCATTCATACCACTAGAATGACTAGCCTTGGTTGCTAGTAAATCTAGCCATGCTCTCTTCTTTGCTTCAACTTCATTTTTTTCATTTGCTCATCATCCCACCATAAAGTGTTATTTTTCCTTTCATTCGTTCTCTTATTTACACCACATAATTCGGTAGCTGCATCCACCAAACTTTTCTTGAAATTATACCACACAGTCTCCAAGTCTAAATCATTCATACACAATTCATCCATACCACTTACATTTTCTCTCAGTCTATTTTTGATTTTTGACGAAAGAAAGTGTTCGTCACAAAAATATTCTTTTCCACTCATACGGTATGGATGCTTTCACCATTCTCATTTATGCTTTCATCACCAAACGATCCCAATATCATTTCATAACCGAGCCTCATCACATCAACCCTTCCATTAAAATCTCCTTATATAACAATATTTTCATCACCCTTGCATTTGATTAGCACCATCCTTACCATCTCCCAGAACTGCTCTCGAATATAAGTGGGCTTAGATATGTCTGCGGCGTAAACCCTTAGAACAAACAACTTCTTTAAGCCCACTTTCATTCGTATCCATAGCAGTCTCGGGCTTACATTTTCATACTCTTTCACACAATAACCCATTCTTTCTGAAAGGATGATACCGACTTCCTGGCATGCCCGCTCTGTCTCGTCTACACCGTTTCGTCTCATTTACACAAAACACATCTAATCCTCTATCATACATCATATCGCATACTTCATCCATCTTATCATTCTTTGCTCCACATACATTCAGTGTAGCTAGACGGGCTACACTGAATGTATAATGACAAATTTGATGTAATTGACATTAACAATTTAATTAAGAAGTTTTGTACGGAAGATAGGTATTACTTATCCAAATATAAATTTAATGCCGGTAGCAAATTTGCTACCTTAATATTTACATTTTAACTTTTTTGGCTACCAAGACTGCTTATATTGAACAGTATAATCATTAGACATTTAATTCAAGGAATAAGTTCCAACTAATTTAAATTAATGAATGCGACAATAGATGAAATCTCTAGCAATAATAAGAGTTTAATTAGTTTAGAATGCAGCCCACAAATAAGTCATAAGAATTGTTTACACTTGGTGCATCAAAATTTCCAAGGCATGATGGGCAAAGAATTGGAAGTTGAACTTCTTTGTAAATGGTAACAACATACATATCCTTTGTATTACTGAACATTGGGTAAAATATTATAATTTAATGTTTAATTTCAGATATCACCATGTCGTCAGATCCTTCAAGAAAAAGCCACCACATAGGATCCTTAATATTAGCAAATAAATTATTATTATATATAAAGAACGTAAGGATATTGTGAGCCTCTCTTTTGAGAGAACTGTAGAAATTGCTTGTGTCGAGCTCGAGCACCTCATTGTTGTAATGTTTACTGACATCCATGTGCTACTTACGGATATTTTGAAAAGATTGTGGAAGAAGTTTTGCTCAAACTTAGTAAACAGAACAAGTCTGTTATAATATGTGGAGACCTTAACATCAATCTTCTTGAAACTTCTTCCATTAGTATTAAGTTTAGCTCATTATTTAAATCGTATAATCTTGTTAATTTATTCTTAGAACCGACACGAATTGCTGGGCCTAGTGCGACATGGATAGGTAACATTTTTACAGATTTTAAGCCCTTGCATAAATCAATCATTCAAAATTTAAGTTCAGATCACTGTGGACATCTCATTTTCTTACATACACAAAAAACAGAAAAATGAGAAAGTTGTGTTTGTTCCAATGAATCAACTTCGTTTGGAGAGGTTTAGAAGTAACATAGTAAAAGGACTTCCATCACTTTCATTTAAAAATAGTGCTGATTATTTGTATGGTATAATCCACATTTATACGGAAATAGAACTAAATGTATTAAATTTACAACATCGAATGTTAAAAATCTGAATACCAATGTGTTTTAAATAGGGAAAGAACTGAGCCATGTTAAATCCACTGTTTTTCTTGGCATCACTCTCAACGAAAATCTTCAATAGTGCCCCCATATATCCAAACCAGCAAGCAGAATAAGCTCTGCAGCTTATGTTATAAAAATATTAGAGATCTGACTAGTGTCGAGACAGCTAGATTGGTTTATTTTAGTTATTTCCATAGCAAAATGTCTTATGGGATTTTGCTATGGGGAAATGCGGCTCATTTAGAAACTATTCTTTTTGCAGAGGAGGGCTCTATATGAGCTAATTACAACCTTAAACCGAGAGAGTCTCTTAGAGAAAAATTAAAAAAAAATATTTTATATTTGGCTTCTCAGTATATTTACGTAAATTTAATGTATGTTCACAAAGACAAAGGTAGTTTTAGTAAAATAAATGATATACACTCTGTAACCACCAGGAAAAAACACAAGCAAATGATACTAGTTTCTCGACTACACAGAGTTAGTAATTCGTTCTCGGGGCAATGTATACGCTATTACAACAAAGTCCCAGAAAATATACAAGGTCTATCTATTACCAAGTTTAAATATTTAATTAAACTAAAACTGTATTAAAAGGGTTATTATAATATTAATGAATACATAGTTGATAATAACCCCTGGGAATAAGGTGGTCGCTTATAAGCTGTTTCTAAAATGAATTTTGTAAATAATTTGTAACCATTTATATTACAAAATTTATTTGAAAAAAAGTACCGCTGGTTTTCTTGGTAGTTCTTCCCAGGACAGAGGTTTTTTTTTTTCCAACCAGTGGTAAAGTAAAAAAAAATACTTTCAATAAGAATAACTCGTTATCAATATTGAATAAAAGTTATTCTATTCCATTCTATCACGACCCACGCCCTTAAACTTCAAAGGATAAATAAGAATCCAGGCATAATACTTTTAAAAGAAGATCAAGCTAGCGTAAGTTATGATAACTGGACTATTATTAAGGTTTTAGATTTAAGTGTAATGCATGTGAAATAAGAATTCAATATTAATAGACACGAAACAAAATAAGCACGTTAAATTAAATATTTTGGCAAAGAAATTCCAAACATTTAATAAATTGATACAAAACTTCAAACTGATTTCCTAATGAATTCAAGTAATAAACAATTTGATCAGTTATCACCCTAATTTAGAGTCAAACGAGGAATTCTGAACCCCCTTAGGTCTATTATTAAGATTATTACTAGTGTCTTAGATTCATCATCATCATTACAGCCTTTCACAAGTACCACTGCTGAACATAGGCCTCCCCCAAGTTATGCCACAAAGCACGGCCCTGAGCCACCTGCATCCATCGACTTCGTGCATGTATTACCAGGTCGTCATTCCACGTAGTGGGCGGTCGCCCTACACTTCACCTACCGGTACGAGGCTGCCACTCGAGAAACTTTTTTCCCCATCGGTTGTCGGTTCTTCGAGCTACATGGCCGGCCCATTGCCACTACAGCGTACTAATCCATAAGGCTATGACGGTCACTCTGGTTCTACTGCGGATATCCTCATTCCTAAGTTTATAACGCAAAGAAACCCGAGCATAGCCCTCTCCATAGCACGCTGAGCGACCTTGAGCGTCCTCATACGGCCAGCAGTGGAGGACCACGTCTCAGATCCATAAGTCATCACTGGCAACACGTACTTTTTGTACACTCTCGTCTTCAAGTTTTGAGGTATACGTGACTAGAAGATTTGTCGCAATTTCCCGAACGCTGCCCAGCCGAGTTGAATCCGTCGATTGACCTCTCGGTCGAAGTTGGACTTACTTAGTCGCACGTAAATATTCTCGTCAACAACTAACTTCGAGCTTAGCCCAACAACCACCGGCATAGCTGTGACATGGACATTACACATGATCTTTGTTTTTTCCATGTTCATCTTAAGACCTATCCGTTGGGAGACACTATTGAGGTCATTGAGCATAGTGCTTGGCTCCTCCAGCAATTCTGCCATAAGAACTATATCGTCGGCAAATCGAAGGTGAGTGATGTACTCACCATTGATGTTAATACCGTATCCTTTCCAGTCCAGTAGTTTGAAAACGTCTTCAAATGCAGCGGTGAAGAGTTTCAGGGATATAACATCACTCTGTCTTACACTTCTCTGCAGTCGGATAGGTTTCGTACTCTGGTTCTGTACTCGGATAGCCATCGTAGCCCTACTGTATAAACACTTCAACACTTCGATATACCAACAATCAACTTGGCACCGCTGAAGGGACTGTAGCACCGCCCAAATTTTGACGGAATCAAAGGCTTTCTCATAGTCCACATACGCTAGGCATAGTGGCAGATTGTAGTCTTCAGTCTTCTGTACTATTTGCCGAAGGGTATGTATGTGGTCTATGGTACTAAAGCCTTTTCGGAAACCAGGTTGTTCGGGAGGCTGGAAGGTGTTGAGTCTGCATGCGAGACGATTCGTAATGACTCTCAAAAATAGCACGTAGACGCAGATCTGAAGGGATTCGGTCTGTAGTTCTTCAAGAGAGCGTTGTTACCTTTTTTGAAGAACAAGATCACCGCACTTCTGCTCCTCGCCTCCGGAGTAGTCCCACCACGGAAGATAGAATTAAGGAGCTTCTGAAAGACTTTAACTACCGGTTTTCCACCCGCTTTCAGAAAATCTGCTGTAACCAACCTCGGCACATCCAGATGAAGAGGTGGAGGAAATGTATGAGGATATCTCTAAAGCCATGCATTCCTCCAAAACCCACTATACGGTGTTAATGGGAGACTTCAATGCAAATCTAGGCACAAGAGAGAGCGGTGAGCTGAAGGTAGGGAAATTCGGAATAACCCAACGAAAGAACCCAAGGGGCCAGCAGCTGGCCGACTTCATGGCGAAGAGGGACTCTTTATGATGAACTCTTTCTTCCCGAAGCGGCCCCAAAAGAAGTGGACCTGGTCGAGACCCGACAGTTCGACAAAAAATGAGATTGACTTCATTATGACGACTAGACGCCAACTGTTCAGTGATGTCTCAATGATCGTGAGGGTGAAAACTGGTAGCGATCACCGAATGGTTAGAGGCACACTGAACCTAAACGTTAAGTTGGAGAGGTGTCGTCTAATGAAGTCAACGCTCCGTCCCCCTCGTGCTCTAATCCAAATTTCCGAAACATTTCAGCTCGAGTTACAAAACCGTTTTCAGTGCCTAGAAGATTGCAATGCAGTGGACGATATGAATGACAAGCTCGTGGAAACTGTCCATGCGGTTGTAAGAACCGCCGCAGAAGGACACAAAAACTCTCCGATCACACTCTTAATCTCATGGTTATTAGACGGGAAATGAAGCTGCAATCTTCAGTAGATTTGATAGCATACAGGCAACTGAACAGACAGATCTCCAAATGCATGCGGCGGGACTTACGCAACTTTAATACAGCTCGTATTGAAGAAGCGATTGAGAGGAACCAGGGCTCCAAAGTCTTTACCAGAGTTCTGTCTGCCAGAAAGATCCAACTGTAAAAGCTGAAGACCGAGTGTGGCAGCATAATTTCCGGGACACCTGAGATTTTGAGTGAGATTGAGAGGTTCTATGGGCAGCTGTACACGTCATCGTTGGAGCCACAAGCAAGTGTGAGTAACGATCAAAGAGCAAGTCTTATCCAACAATATTCCGATGATATCCCGGACGGTCAGTCTGAGCGAGATGAGAATGGCTCTCCAGCAACTTATAAACGGCAAGGCGCCAGGTGAGGATGGAATTACTGCAGAGCTTCTGAAAGCGGGTAGAAAACCGGTACTTGAAGTCCTTCAAAAACCTATCCAACTGCAGAGAGGTGTAAAACATCAGTGGTGAGTACATCACTCACCTTCAATTTGCCGACGATATATTTCTTATGGCAGAATCGCTATGTTACGCGGAGTTAAGCACTATGCTCAATGACCTCAATAGTGTGTCCCAACGGATAGGTCTTAAGATGAACATGGAAAAATCAAAGATCATGTGTAATGTCCATGTCACAGCTATGCCGGTGGTTGTTGGGCTAAGCTCGAAATTAGTTGTTGACGAGTATATTTACCTGTGACTAAGTAAGTCCAACTTCGACCGAGAGGTCAATCGACGGATTCAACTCGGCTGGGCAGCGTTCGGGAAATTGCGACAAATCTTCTAGTCAGGTATACCTCAAAACTTGAAGACGAGAGTGTACAAAAAGTACGTGTTGCCAGTGATGACTTATGGATCTGAGACGTGGTCCTTCACTGCTGGCCGTATGAGGACGCTCAAGGTCGTTTAGCGTGCTATGGAGAGGGCTATGCTCGGGTTTCTTTGCGTGATAAACTTAGGAATGAGGATATCCGCAGTAGAACCAGAGTGACCGTCATAGCCCTATGGATTAGTACGCTGTAGTGGCAATGGGCCGGCCATGTAGCTCGAAGAACCGACAACCGATGGGGAAAAAAGTTTCTCGAGTGGCAGCCTCGTACCGGTAGGTGAAGTGTAGGGCGACCCCCCACTACGTGGAATGACGACCTGGTAATACATGCACGAAGTCGATGGATGCAGGTGGCTCAGGACCGTGCTTTGTGGCATAACTTGGGGAGGCCTATGTTCAGCAGTGGTACTTGTGAAAGGCTGTAATGATGATGATGAATCTAAGTTACTAGTAATAATCTTAATAATAGACCTAAGAGCGTTCAGAACTCCTCGTTTGACTCTAAATTAGGGTGATAACTGTTCAAATTTTTCATTACTTGAATTCATTACGACATCAGTTTGCAGTTTAATATCAATTAATTAAATTTTTGGAATTTCTTTGCCAAAATATTTAATTTAACGTGCTTATTTAAGTTTGCGTATCTATTGATGTTGAATTCTTAATTCATTTATATTATAATAACCCTTTTTTATACAGTTTTTGTTTAGTTTAATATTTAAACTTATTAATAGAGAGACCTTATATATTTTATGGGACTTTGTTGTAATAGCGTATACATTGCCCCGAGCATGAATTACTAACTCTGTGTAGTCGAGAAACTAGTATCACTAGCTTGTATTTGTTTCTGGTGGTTACAGTGTGTATATCACTTTTTTTACTAAAACTACCTTTGTTTTTGTGATCATACATTGCACACGTAAATATACTGAGAGGCCAAATTTAAAAAAAATTTTTTTAATTTTTCTTTAAGAGACTTTCTCGGTTTAATGTTCTAAATAGCTCATATGACCCTCTTCTGCAATAAAAATAGTTTCTAAATCAACCGCATTTCCCCATAGCAAAATCCCATAAGACATTATGCTATGAAAATAACTGAAATAAACTAATCTAGCTGTCTCGACACTAGTTAGATCTCTAATACCGGGTGTTTGTGAAACGCTCCCGAAAACGAAGACAGATGATAGTACTAAGGATACCTATGATGATGGGTCACAAAGAAATTCGATCCCGAATAATCATGAAAATACTTCTGCTGACCTCTAATCCGGACGGATATCAGGTCTCCGTCGATGCCCCTCTTGGCTCTTCGGACCATTGTCTGATCCGGAGCACGGTGCCACTCACCCTCCCATCGCAGTTGCGATCTGCAGCTCGCCGCCGTGTTTGGCACTATAGGTCAGCCAATTGGGATGGGATGCGGTCTTTTTTTGCATCCTATCCTTGGGGGCGGGTTTGCTTCTCACCGGATGATCCCAACGTTGTTGCTGATTCTGTCACTGATGTGGTATTTCAGGGAATGGAATTATTTATTCCGTCATCTGTGGTGCCTATCGGAGGCAGAACTCAGCCATGGTTTGGTCGCTCCCGTAAAGTTGCATCACGCTATAAGCAGGAGTGGTACCGGGCCTGGACTGACGCATCAACGTCCCGGGATGTAAACACTAGCGCTCTTAAAAAGAAGTATAATTCCGCCTCCAGGTCCTTCAAAGTGTCATTGCCAAGGCAAAGTCAGAGCACATCGGCAGAATTGGCGAGAAACTAGTTCGCCTCCCTACGGGAACACGTGCATTCTGGTCTCGCCAAGGCTGTCCAAGGGAACTTCTGTCAGCCATCTCTGCCATCTCTGCACAGGGTGGACGACTCACTGGCCCATGACGCAAAGGAGAAAGCCGATCTGCTAGGCTCTCTTTTTGCTTCCAACTCGACTCTTGATGACGGGGGGAACATACCGCCTACCATCCCGCGGTGTGAGTGCTCCATGCGGGAAGTGCTGTTTACACAGCGCTCGGTGCGTAAAGCACTTCTCTCCCTGGACGTCAACAAGTCGAGTGGGCCTGATGGAGTCCCACCTATTGTGCTGAAGACGTGTGCTCCGGAGTTGGCACCGGTTTTAACGCGTCTTTTCCGGTACTCCTACTTCCTAGGCGTAGTTCCGAACTCATGGAAGGCAGCTTTGGTGCACGCGATCCCTAAAAAAGGCGACCGCTCAGATCCGTCCAACTACAGGCCTATCGCTATCACCTCCTTGTTCTCCGAAGTAATGGAAACTGTTATCAACTGCCAGCTCATGCGGTACCTTGAGGATCACCAGCTGATTAGTTACCGCCAGTACGGTTTCCGTCGAGGTCGCTCAGCTGGTGATCTTCTAGGTTACCTAACTCATAGATGGGCGGAGGCAGTGGAGTCCAAGGGGGAGGCGTTGGCCGTTAGTTTGGACGTAGCGAAGGCCTTCGATCGGGTTTGGCACAAAGCGCTTCTTTCGAAGCTCCCTTCCTATGGGCTTCCCGAGAAATTGTGCAATTGTATCACTAGTTTTCTTGCAGATCGGAGCATCAAGGTCGTAGTAGACAGTGCATGCTCCGATTACAAACCCATTAACGCTGGTGTTCCACAAGGCTGCGTGCTATCACCAACGCTGTTTCTTCTGCATATCAATGATATGTTGCAAACTGGTAACATTCATTGCTATGCAGACGACAGCACTGGTGATGCTTTATACACCGGCCGTGCCAATATTTCTCGGAAAACGTCACTGAGTACCGGAACAAACTTGTGTGAAGTCGAGACTTTGTTGAACAAAGTCTCAGACTGAAGCGACTAAATCTAGTCCAGTTCAATCCCGTGGAAGACACAAGTTTGCGCGTTTACCGCTAAAAAGAACCCCTTCGTCGTATCTCCTCAGTTTCAAGGCTTGTTGCCCTTGCCCTTGCCCTTGTTGCCTCAGCCAGTATCGGAATCCTCGGTGTCGACATATCGAGTGATGTGCAGTTTCGTGGTCACTTGGAAGAGAAGGCCAAATTGGCCTCTAAAAAGCTTGGTGTGCTCAGCAGAGCGGGACAGTATTTCATGCCGGAACACCTCTTGCAACTTTACAAGGCGCAAGTTCGGCCCCACATGGAATACTGTTCCCATCTCTGGGCAGGGGCTCTCCAGTGCCAGCTCCTTCCACTTGACTGCATCCAGCGCAGAGCAGCTCGAATCGTCGACGACCGAGTTCTGTCCGATCGGCTTGACTCACTGGCACTGCGTAGAGATGTTGCATCTCTTTGCGTATTTTATCGCATGTACCACGGGGAGTGCTCTGAGGAATTGTTCTGACTAATTCCAGCCGCTCAATTTAACCATCGCACATCGCGACAGAACTCGAGATACCATCCATACCATCTGGATGATTGGCGGTCCACCACTGTGCGATTTAGAAGAAGTTTTCTTCCTCGCACAACTTCCTTGTGGAATCGATTACCACCAGCGATTTTTCCGGACCGATACGACTTAGGGACCTTCAAGAAAAGAGCCTACCCTTCTTAAAAGGCCGGCAACGCATCTGCAATTCCCTGGTGTTGCAGTTGTTGTCTGCGGGCGGCGGTAATCACTTACCATCAGGTGAGCCGCATGCTCGTTTGCCCCCTCTCCTATAAAAAATAAATAAAAAAAAAACATAAAACCAGCAGTGAAACTTAAAAAAGAAAATCAGCTGACAATAGGGTCAATATCCTCGCGGGCGCCGAACTCGTTATCTAGATCGGTACGAAACAATGCATTAGGTATACTACTCACTCTACCTTCCTTTCACACACGCTGCCTCGTGTCGCCTCGCTGTGGAATTTATACATTCTTCAAGGACGTTACCTCCGTGCGTATTTGTTTTGGCTATAATTTTAGTTTTTGAGACAGTTCCATGTTGACTATCACGAGCGACAGTTCAAGTTCAGTTGTTTTGTTTATTAAATTATTGTCGTTATTACTTATATAACTAACTAAATAACAAATTTATTAGTTAATGATATTGTTCCTGTTGTTACATTTTGTGTTTTTTGTTTTGTTTTAATAATGCCTAACGCGTAGGCAGGTACGTTTATAGTGCTCGAATACGGCAACATGCTAATGTGCCTTGAGAATCCTAAGGCCACGGAGGATCGGTAAGCTGTTTCATACCTAATTTTTTTAAATAACTTAGTACTGAACTGATCTGAAAAGATACAATGGATAAAAAAGCATGATTCTAACCTTGTTAACATTTTATTTAAGTATTTTTTTCATTAGCGGGGAATCGAACCAGTTATTTGGTTTATTTAACCTGTGAATTCAAATTAAAGTGGATACGTAGAGACGAGCACAGTGGCAAAGGTTAAGTAGATAAGTTAGGTATTTAGACAAGTGTTGTAAATTATTAGGTATTGTGGTATCAAGAAGTTGCGCTGGTGCGAATTGGCGTTCGCGCGTACATTGACCCTAGTCATTGATTGTAATTCAGTAATTCCACTGCTGGTTTTATTTTTAAGTATTTCATGATTTTTTAAAATGAAATTAACATTTTATTTAACTATACTAACACGATGGAGCGTGAATAAAGCTAATAAAACGTTGTGAAAAGATGATTTTTTTTTCATCAGGATCGATTTTATATTTCACCCATCATCAAAGATATAGTTAGTACTGTCGTCTGTCTTCGTTTTCGGGAGCGTTTCAAAAATACCCTGTATTTTTATAACATAATCTGCAGAGCTTATTCTGCTTACTAGTTTGGATATATGGGGGCACCATTGAAGCTTTTCGTCGAGAGTGATGCCAAGAAAAACAGTGGATTCAACATGGCTCAGTTCTTCCCCATTTAAAACACATTGGTATTCACATTTTAACATTCGATGTTGTAAATTTAATACATTTAGTTCTATTTCTGTTTAAATGTGGATTATTAACATTAAACCAATGCACTAATTTTGATATAGCATTATTCACTTCGTCACATTTAAATGATTGACGTTTAAATTTTAAAATCAAGGAAGTATCATCAGCAAATAATACTATATCATGATTATCTCCAACAAGGGAAGGTAAGTTATTAATATACACTAAAAATAGGAATGGGCTAAAAATCGAACCTTGAGGGACACCCATTTGTACGGGCGACCCGGAAGAACTTTCACCATTGATAATAACATTCTGCATTCTATTACTTAAATATGAAATAATAAGTTTAAGCGCTGTGTTCTTGATACCATAGTACTGTAGCTTCCAGAATAATAACTCATTGTGAACACAGTCAACCTTGGAAAGGTCATAAAATACACCCAAAGCATCCTCTTAATTCTCGCATGCACAAAAATATGTTATATTAGCTCAAATAAAAAAAATAGCGTCGGTAGTCGAGCACCCCCTTGTAAGACCAAATTGACTTGTATGAAGAAATTTATTTATATTAAAAAAAATCTTAACATCTGATTTTAAATAATTTCCTCGAAAATTTTACTTAATGGTGGTAGTACAGAAATTGTCTAAAATTGGCGGGGCTAATGTACTACCAGATTTAAATTAAGGTATGACTTTACAATGTTTCATTAGATCAAGAAACATACCAGAATTTAAAAGTATTTGAACAAGGCTTTACATTTTGTTTAAGCAATGGTTCGGCGAAAACAGGAGAAGAATTTAATGATTTTTTAGTCAAAAAAGGAACATTTTGGAGTAAAATGTTTCTCGAAAGCCATAGCAACTTCTTGATAAGATTGAGTAAAATTATTGTTAATATTCAATCTTTTAATACATTCATTTATATAATAACATAATATACAATATTTTATTATGTACAATATTTACAAATATTATTAAAAAAAACTAAAACTAGTAACTTAATTATCATACAGTCCTACTCCCCGCGGTATCGTGCCAAGAACGCTGGCTGCATTTCCTCGCTGAATGGCTATAGCCTTTAAAAATTCAATTGAAAATCCAAGTTGCGTGGTTTGACCTTGCCCATTTTACTATTAATTATACTCCACGTCGTTTTAATTTTATTGGATGCAGTTTTAATTTTGTTGCTTAAATATAAAGCCTTAGCCGTGGAGTACAATTTTTTAAAATTTTAGAATATGTTTTTACATACTATCTAAATATAACACTATGATTATATGATCTTTCATAATAAAGCTCGTATAACTTTCTCCTCGTTTTGTAAGTTCCTACTGTCGCCCATTCATTAAATGATTTGCGACTGTTTAAAGAGAAAGATTTAGAAGTAAATATTCTATTAAATTCACAAGTTATAATTTTAGATAACGCACCATAAACAATAATCAGCACTATTTTTAAATACTATGTATATATTTAACTTATAAATATTTCGAAGACGTTTAGTTCGCTAACAGCACTCGAGCAGCGGAGCGGATTTATTACTACATCATTCTCTCAGAAATGACAGGAGGCCTGTACTTTAGGTAACTAAATTAAGACTGCGTTCTACCAACTGAGGAAAACTTATAAAGCATTAATCGAAAAACCTATTTATATTTTAGACAGGAGGGAGCTCGCTCAAATAATTCAAAAATGTGTGATTTGTATTCTAAAATGATTTTCTTTGTACCCTTACACTTTAATTAATTTCACAGTTTGAATAAACTTTATTTATTCAAACGGTTTAAACGAGCTCTTTGAAATAGATAATCTTGATATTCAAATAATATACTTTGATGTACTGATGTACGCATCAAAGTTATAACAAGTATATCACCTAATAAAATGTTCAATAAAAGCTTTTGAACTTTTACTTTTTTCGTACTACACTCCTACCTTTTTCTGCTGCCGACTGGAACACAACAGTGCGCGCACTGTTGTGTTACAGTCTGAAGGGTAAGAATAAATGCTGGCAATTCAAATTAGTCCTCAAAAAGGACACCGCATCGGTAGCCTTCTTTGTTTGAAGTTGGTAGCAGGTGACAATGGGTGTTAGTAACCATTTACCATCAGGTGAACTGTGAAGTCGTATGTCACATCAGTTTTATAAAAAAAGTGATACCTTGGCAGCAAGGGTTAAAGGAAAGTAAACAGCAACTCACTCAGCGCATTATTCATAAACTTCTTATAACCCTCGTGTAGCTAGGTATTTCATTTGTATTATGTTAAACAACACTTATGTACTTTTAATTAAACGTAGATAATAAGAAGAAACAACCTATAACAAAATTACTTATCCCGACGACAAACTGTTGCACAGTTTAGTGTGCTTAAAACATTACGCACTTTGTTTTTTAGACTTTTGTTAGGGATTAGTTTATTAGTAGTTTTCTCATCTAATCGGAAGGCACAATTATATAAAAGAAAAGCAATGAAAGATAATAATATAGATTTTTTATTATTATTATTTCGTGCCATAAGTGTCAAAACAGGTATCACAGAGCAATAAGATAGGAGATAGGCAGCAGCTTCTTCCTAATAACAACAAGAAAATACAAAACTACGGTTGCCTGCCAAGCGTGACATCTATGCCAAATATTTCACTTATGAGGCAATCTATGGGGAAGCTCATGTTCAGAAGTAGAATTAGATAGGCAGTTTAGGAATGTATGTAAAAACGACATTTTGTAAACCTCGATCATTACAAGTCTTTCGTAATTTAATCCAAAAGAAATTTGCAAAGTTTGCGATTATTAGAGAAAGATACTGCCTAAGTCATCTCAGATGACTGATCCTTGCCAAAGCTGAGATTTAATATTGTATAATATTACATACAATAACTACTAAAAAAACTACAATAAAACCCTCTCAGAAATGAGAGGAGGCCTGTGCCCAGCAGTGGGGCGTATATAGGCTGTAACTTTACTTTTTTATTTTACATACAATAAACATATTTTTTTTTATTTTGTAAAAATAGTTAAAAACGACAATATAACTGGAGGCTCAGATAGTAAATATTTTTATTGTATCTGTTCCCCTGGAAGCTAACTGCGTTATTATTTCTAAAAGGAAAATCGAAATATCGTTAAAAATCAAAATATTTATATATTTTTTCTTCTTCTGCATCAACCCGTTAAAATCCAGAGCTTAACATGAGCCTTTGCCGTTTGAGGGAGGATGTACCTTTATCTTCACGCTCTGCAGGCGGATTTAATAGCTGACGCTTCGCATCTTTGATAGTTGACGTGATCTGTTTGATGACGCTGTCCGTAGTCGGTCTGGGTAAACGCGACAACTATACCGCCTCCAATCTACAAATACTAATTTACATAGTAAAATTTTACAGAAATTTTAATCCATAGCGAAAGAAAAAATATACAGCAGCATATTGTTGCGGTTTACTTCATTTTTTAAGTATTGAACCCGCACTGAACAGACAGATCTCCAAATGCATGTGGCGGGACTTATGTAACTTCAATACAGCTCGTATTGAAGAAGTGATTGAGCAGAACCATGGCTCCAAAATCTTTGCCAGAGATATATCTGCCAGAAAGAGCCAACTGTCGAAGCTGAAGACCGAGTGTGGCAGCATCGTTTCCGGGACACCTGAGATTTTGAGTGAGATTGAGAGGTTCTATGGGCAGCTGTACATAGCATCCTTGGAGCCACACGCAAGTGTAAGTAACGACCCAAGAGCAAGTCTTATCCGACACTATTCCGATGATATTCTGGACATCAGTCTGAGCGAGATTAGAATGGCTCTCCAGCAACTTAAAAACGGCAAGTCCCGGGTGAGGATAGAATTACAGCAGAGCTTCTGAAAGCGGGTGGAAAACCGGTATTTGAAGTTCTTCAGAAGCTCTTTAATTCTGTCCTTCATGGTGACACTACACCGGACGCGTGAATCAGAAGTGGTGGTCTTGTTCTACGAGAAAGAGGGTAACGCTCTTTTGTAGAACTATAGACCTTTCTGAGCAGCGCTCTACGTGCTGGTTTCGAGAGTCATTAATAATCGTCTCGCACGCAGACTCGACGATTTCCAGCTTCCGAATAAGTCGGTTTCGAAAAGGTTTTAGCACCATAGACCATATACATACTTTTCCGACAATTTGTACAGAAGACCGAGGAGTACAATTTGCCACTATGTCTTGCCTATGTGGACTATGAGAAAGCCTTTGATTTTTCGAAATTTGGGCGGTGCTGCAGTCCCTTCAGTGGTGCCAAGTTGACTGTCGGTATATCGAAGTGCTGAAGTGTTTGTACAGTAGGGGTACGATAGCTATCCGAGTACAGAACCAGAGTACGAAACCTATCCAACTGCAGAAAGGTGTAAGACAGGGTGACAATATATCCCCGAAACTCTTCACCACTGCATTGGAAGTCGTTCTCAAGCTACTGGATGGGAAAGGATACGGTATTAACATCAATGGCGAGTACATCACTCACCTTCGATTTGCCGACGATATAGTCCTTATGGCAGAATCGCTGGAGGAGCTAAGCACTATGCTCAATGATCTGAATAGTGCCTCCCAACGCATAGGTCGATGTTGGTAGATGTTGGGAGCACTAAGCTCGAAGTTGTTGATGAGTATGTTTACCTGGGACAAATAGTCTGAATAGGTAAGTCAAACTTCGACCGAGAGGTCAATAGACGGATTCAACTCGGCTGGGCAGCGTTCGGGAAATTACGACAAATCTTCTAGTCAGGTATACCCCAAAACTTGAAAACGAGTACAAACCAGTGTGCTGTCAGTGATGACTTATGGATCTGAGACGTGGTCCTTCACTGCTGACCATAAGGAAGCTCGAGGTCGCTAAGCGAGCTATCGAGAGGGCTATGCTCGGGGTTCTCTTCGTGATAAACTTAGAAATGAGGATATCCGCAGTAGAACCAGAGTGAACGAAATAGCCCAACGGATTAGTAAGCTTAAGTGGCAATGGGCCGGCCATGTAGCTCGAAGAACCGATAATCGTTGGGGAAAAAATGTTCTCCAGTGGCAGCCTCGTAACAGTAGGCGATGTGTAGGGCGATCCCCCACTAGATGGAGTGACAACCTGGTAAGACATGCAGGAAGCACACTAGGCCAGGCCTGTCCTGTGACGATCTGATTTATATTTTACCAAAAGGGAAGCCGGCGTTTACACATACCAAAATCATTTCATAATTTAAATTTATATTTGTAGCTCCGGCGCAAGTTAAGTCGTAGATTTTGTTACAGCTTTTTTATTACATATTATGAACTGATATATATATATATATATATATAATATGTGTGTGTGTGTGTGTGTGTGTGTGTGTGTGTGTGTGTGTGTGTGTTAAAGAGTTGTTTGCCTCTAACTCCATTGTGAACTGAATTTTAGAATTTATGGAGTTAAGATGGTCTAAAAATGCAGTTACTAAAGGTAGAATTGTGAAAGTGTCGTCTACGTACCGCTTGTGGAATCTTGGATTTACTGGAGAAGTAAACAAGGCTTTCTCCTCAAAGTCTTCCATGAATATATCGGCGACAATGGGAGTACAGGTGAACACATCGCCACACCAACTCTTCCTCACACAATAGGTAGCCAGATGTTAGGCAGTGTCTGAGTAATACTGCATATTCTACGGGCATGTTGTTTTCCTTCAGCCTTTAGAAGGGGGTTGTCTGAGATGCAGTCTTCAAACATAGTTTCATTGTGAAACAGATGTAGGTCTTAATCCGCTCATAGTTTGAATTAAATAAAACCCATCTGAGACTGATACCGGCATTAGTGCTGCAGTTATATTAATTGTAAAGTTGTAGCACGAATGTCATGGCCTGACCGGGAAGGACCACGCCTCACAGAATACCAGCGTAAAATAGCAGCTTAACACTGCTGTGTTTCGTATGGTGAGTGTAGAGAACCGGAGATGCTTTTACTGGAAATAGGCATTCCATCTTAGTCCTCGGGGTGACAACGCATCTGCATTTGATTATTTATTGAGGATAGATGTAAATGTCTATGGGTCACAGCAACCACTTACCATCAGGTGGAATGTGTGCTCGTTTATCACCCTATCCTATAAAAATCCTACCCAGGCAAAACCCGTGGATCAAAGTTTTTTCATTAAAACTCCCAAAAATATAGTGCAAAATCGGATAAAAATATAAAGTACTTGTTATAATTTGTTAAAAATCTATTAAAGTACAATAGAGTGATATATTTTCATCAAGAAGATACGTATCCCTATATTTATTTCTTTAAAAGTAGATATAGCTATAGTAATTGGTGTTGTTTGCAGTTTAATCATCATCATCATCAAAGTCATTTTTTACTTACCACTGGTTCGGAAAATACCTCTGTCCTGGAAAGAACCAGCAAGAAACCCAGCGGGACTTTTTTTTAAACATATTTCACTGTGTTTGTACAAAATTTAACTTGGTTTTAATAGAACCAGCATGGTAGCGATCACCTTATTCCCAGGGGTTTTTTTCACTTATGAATTCTTTGATATTATAATAACCCTTTTTGTACAATTTTTCTTTAATAAAACATTTAAACTTATTTATTGACAAATTTTGTACATTTTCTGAGATTTTGTTGTAAAAGCGTATACATTGCCCCATAAATGAATTACTAATTCTGTGGAGTCTTGTAACTGGTATTACAAGCTTATGTTTGTTCCTAGTGTTTAAATTATAAATATCTTTATTCTTATCAAAGCCATTTATGTTTTTATGTACATACATTACATTTTTATAAATATATTGCATAAAGTTATGTTTACTTTTAAAATTTTCTAAGGGAATCATTACAATTTAGTTATAAATCGCCGGTATGGCTCTCATGAATTGTTATTAAGAAGATGCTGCTGCTCATCTCTCACAGAAGCTCCTGTATCGCCTCTAACGACATCCACGGAATGATAGTCGATAGTGGACTCTTAGGCATATTAATATAGTTTTAAAGAAGTAGCAAATAAACAAGCACACAGTCCACCTGATGGTAAGTGAATGTTGTTTTGTCTTTAATCGGGATATTGCTACGTCTATCCTCGAGTAAGATACAACACATTGACGTGTTCTCACTCTGAGGACTCAAGATGGAATACCCGTTACCAGTAAAGGGTTTTCCGGTTTTCTACACTCACCATACGAAATATAGAAGCACTATGATACTATTTACTGACCACGCTCTCACTGATTGGTTCATTCCCCAAATAAGTTAAAAATTCATGCTACACCCCGATTACAAGGCTCTACCACGTTTTATCACTTGGAAGCCTTCGTATCATTTATGATAAAGGTTAGAAGGGGCATAACTTTTTTAATCTTTTTATTATAATATTTTTCCATTGTATATAAATCTATATAAATTTACGTGTATATATATGTAGGCGAACGATGATCATCCTCATGCCTCATGGATGGATGGCGTAACATAGTGTTACAACATAAAATACAAGAAAATATAAGCAGATCGTTAGCAATTCGTCGCAAATATATGGTACGCTCCCCCGATGATAATTTTCTTCAAAATCCTATAAACAACAACAGTTGCCACGTTACCAAAGAAACGACACTTCGCTAGAGTAAAACTTTTACTCTCCATCTAGCCAGATAGTCTCGTATACAATCGAATAGAAATCGATATTATACATTATGTGAGACTACATGAGAAGCACCAGCTTTCAAATAAAAAAAGAATCATCAAAATCGGTTCCACGGAAATAAGTTCTGAGGTAACACACATAAAAAAACAGTCGAATTGAGAACCTCCTCTTTTTTTGAAATCGGTTGAAAAATAAACAAGATAAAGTAGGTAGTATTTATAAACTTGCCTATTTATTTTTATTTACAGAAGGTATGTACATTTTATTGTATATTATATGATATGAAGTATCATGCAAGGTTATGCAGCCGCTATTTACACATTTTCACCGCCGCAGAAAATATACTTTTAACTAATATACAAAATAATTTTCTTGTATGAAGTTTTTATTTATTTAATCTGCCTAGGAGTCCGCCTGGGTAGGTACCACCCTCTGACCTGTCATACATTTCTACTTTTGATGCATTGCTGTGTTCCAGTCTGAAGGGTATAGAGAGCCATATAATTGCAGGCTGTGAGGCTTTCCATCTTAGTCCGCAGAGGTGACTACGCATCTACGCATTTCTAGCCTTCTTTGTTTTAAATTACACAGGAAAGTGCAGTAGCCACTTTCCTTCAGGTGGACTGTGTGCTTGTTTGTGACCATTATTCTATAAAAATTCATCTTTATGTTATACTTTTCATATAAAATTAATATACTTTGCATATAAACGTAAATATTTTCAAGTTATGTAAAAATATTACCACTAATCTTAATTTTAAATTTCCGTTTAAAAAGGATTTTCTATTAGAGCTCTAATTTAAAACCGTTCTCCTCTTACACATAAATTAGATACAAATTTAATTTCAAACAAAATGAGATTTTCAAACAAGTAATCCTTCGTAGAAATTTCTTGACGGAATAATTAAATAATGACTTTATGGTTTAGAAATCTTTAATTGGTAAAGAAAAGAATTGTTATTTTTGAAAATTTAACGTTTAATATTTTGTGAATTAAGTACATTTTTGTTAATTGAGATTTAATTTCGCTTCGAAGATTATAAATTAATTGTATCATGATACAGCTACAGAGTGGCTAAAATGTATAGTAAACCAAGCCATTATTTTTACGGTGCGGCTGTGACGTCACCGTGCTCTGGTCTCAAGTAATATTACATGGGTTACAGATACACAAACAAACAGTAACTAACAACAGTGTCGTGTGATACCTGCGGGCACACTCAGTGATTGTGTAGTGAGAACAATACAACATTGTTAGGACACCGTGGGAGGACGGGTCGTTCATTAAGATTAGATTGCACAAGTTACCTTCGGAAAGAAGGAAAAATGATTATATATCCTTAAAATTATTATAAAACATCAAATATTTAAGGAAATAACTTTTTGGCAATTACTTCGTCAGTGGGAGATTATTATTCTTTTAAGAATGTTATCTGTACAATAGAAATTTCTCCTGAGTCAGGAAACGTTTTTATACATAACATACGACACGTATGGCAATACACAATGCCAATGTTATCTTAATGTATGATCGTAAGAAGCAAGAGAGTAAATTTAATGCTGTAGAAATGCGGCAATTAAAAAGTATCACAGGTGATTCATGATTCAGAGGGTGAAAATATGTGTGAAAAAAGAAAATTGTGGTAAAGAAGACGTTGTGACCAGGATTAAGAAATGAATGCTTCGGTGGTTTGGACACATAGAAGTAATGAATGAAGAAAAAGTGACAAATCAAACTACGCTGCAGAAATGAGTGGCAGATTTGGCAAGGGTCTCCTTAGACAAAAGTTTATCGACCAAATTGGCAATATATTGAAGATGGGCAAAGTAAGATCACTAGTAAGCGACGAGCATGTATGTGTAGAAATATGAATGTGAAAGAAGCGAGAGGGATGTATCAGGATCGTGCCAAATGAAAGTTAATAGTGTCTGCCTACCCCTCTGGGTGATGGGAGAGTTTATGTATATTATGTAAATGTATAGGCAAACATCCAGGCCAGAAATAATTGGTAGGCAGGCCACAGGTTCTTCCCAGGACAGAGTTTTTTTTTAAAACCAATAGTAAAAGTAAAAAAATATTTTGGATTAGAATAACATGTACTCTATATTCAATAAAAAAATATTTTATTCTATTTTATTTTATTCATAAAAGTACTTGTTTTGTGTGAATTTCTGCACCCGCAGCCTGCATGCTGCAGCTAAATGTTTCTCTACCCAACTGTTAAATTTAGAATAATCTACAGAACAAATAACAATAGAGATATAAAATTATTGAAATGTCACTGACCATTTTCAAGTGCATTGCAAGTGCATTGCTTTTACTAAGAATCAAGGAATTATAAAAACTGCAATTTAAAATAAAAATTAACGAATGCTTCACTAAATATTATTCAGCGAACATTAAAGCTATTTATAAAAGAGCAGCCAGCTTTTGATGAATTAAAAATGAATTTAAAAAAATTGGTCATTTTCAATTTTATCAAAAATAAATACGACGAATAAACTCTAACACCTTACTATTTGAATAAGGGTAATGTTTGTAAGTAATCCTAAAATTGGATATATTATTTAAATACACAGGGAATTAAAAACTTCACACAACTTTATTTTGTTTGCAGTAGTGCGAAATTAAACATCCTTTAGTGACGTTTTACACTAATGTCCTGTTTAAATACTACATGAGGGTCTGCTTTCACCTTTGAGAGGGATTGAAATTTTGTTTAATGTGTGGCGAAACGTGTATTTTAATGTTAAAATTGTAATTACCATTTTTAACTGATACTGTTAGTAATAAAGAAATATCTGAGACCTGTGTATTACGTGTAGTAGCGTGAGTTTTGGTACGAAAACCGGTAGAATATTTTTTTTATAGTTCACCTGACGGTATGTGGCTACTGCAGTCAATGGAAACCTGCAACCAACTTCAAGCAAATAAGGCTACACATGTGTTGTCACCTCTAAGTTCAGTTTTACAAAAAAAAAAGGGAACTAAGCATTGGAATAACTACTCGCTTTATTATCTAGTTATAGTTGTCTCAACACAGCACGACAAACAAACATTGTGTGTCTTCTATGCATCTGAAACCTTAGAAGGCGAGCATACAACAACTCACCAAAGTTTAATTGTGCATGTTTGATGAACGTAAATGAATGATCTAGCAACAAAAGTACGGGATAAACAAAGAAATATTACTTTGCTTTATACATTATATTATATTAAAACATACCACAACGAACAAAAAGTCCACCTGATGCTAAGTTAAGATTGTGGTCCATTTACATCTTCATCTAACCTCGATTAAGAATAAAAGTGCAGAATACATTATCACCTCTGGCGACTAAGATGAAATGCCTCTTTTCCAGTAAAAGGGATCTCCGGTTCTCTACACTCACCAGACGAAACATTAGCATTAAGCTGCTATTTCACGCTGCTATTCCGTAGAGAGCGTGGTCTTTCCCCGTTGACCTGACACATTAGTGCTACAACCATAATATAGATGCAGCGTTACTATATCACGTACAAAATTTATTATAAGAAGATTTTATAAGAAGTCACTTACAATTTATTTCATTATCTCGGACGATCACTAGAGCAGAATAAAATATTTTCATTCAATCCAAGTAGCTATCAAGGTCATAAATAGACGATTTCTTTATTAATAGTCTAGATCTCAAGTTGCATTTTTCATATTTTCTATGTTTTCACTAGTATTAATTTACTAACGTATCATAAGTTCGGAAGAAATAGTCCGAAGCATGTTCAATATTTCATTAGTGTTCGCGCTGGCGTTATATTACACTTATATTTTTGTTCGACTTTAGCTGACAAGTCTGAACTTGAAAGGCCGCAACTAAATAAGCATAATGTGAAGAGTTCATTAGTTCAGATGTAGATTTTTTTCAATATTTGTCGTATACATTTTATACAGATTTATTTTTTAAGAGTAGTGGAATCCCCGCCGGCACCAATGAAATTTTATTTCTGATTTTACCACGTGCTCGGCGGTGAAGAAAATATCGTGAGGAAACCTGCACATCTGAGAAATTACTAAAATATATTTTGTAGACATGTGCAGTTTGCATACGTGCATTGAGACAGCGTGGCAGCCATTTCATTGCTCTAAAAACCTCTCAGAAATGAAAGGAGACCAATGTACAGCAGTGCGAAGTATATAAGCAGATTTTTATTTTATTTCCTCTTATTAATTTTTATGGTAACAGAAATGTGTCCAAGGACAGCTCGAAGGCATTTATAAATAATAGGTTGTAGCTGTGGCAAACTGCCACAGCATCACACTGAGTCTCTATGAGTACTTTATCTCCTCATGAAAGAAAATTAATTGAAAAAGAATTCTATTTGAGAATGATGTGCATACAATATAACGGTATAAGGCAAGGGTAATTGTCTCATGATGGCGCAAATAATAATGACGACCATTATTCACATTAATTATAAATTCCCCATTCACTGTTCAAAATCAAACAAAACATACACGATAAATCAAGGAACGCTAATTAAAACTGTTATTCGTTATAAACGGTTATTTTAAAAGATTGAACTTTTGATAATCTTTGACTTAAGTTCTAAGATGCAGCAACAAGGCATGCTATCAGAAAATATATAAAGTATGTCGATAGCAATACTTGTCTAGAAATCTATGGAAAGGCTTTTGTTCAGTAGATTTAAGGAAGGCTGTGGGTCGGCTTTAGTAATCTGCGGCACGATTTAAGTGTTCATTTTAGCTTTAGTTGACAGGCAATGATGCTATTGATTACCATCTAGCTGCTTTTATGCCGGAAATCTTTAGTTTTCGAGATATCGATAATTATAATTTTGAGTTATATCCATTTAAAATGATACAAAAACGAAACAACAATATAATTATTAGAAAGAGATAGCAATAGAGCATGGTCTGTATCTGTTTTAAAATATACACATCAACAATATAACAATTAGTAAGATCCTTTTATGGAATTAATTAAAACAATTAAACATGTTTATAAATAAATGTTTTAATCATATTATATTTGGTCGTTTCTTTTGATCAAACCTAGTACCAGAAGGTATAAATCACAAAACCGAATCTGTCAACCCCGTCTTCCACGTGGTCTTTCGCTCTTACCCCTAGAGTGTATATGAAAACCGGAGCGCGGAGGAAGCAGCCCTCGCCCGCCTGTGCTTGGTTACGCAAGGGCGACAGGCTGCACTTCCAACGTGGAGCAAAGCAGAATCAGAATCAAAATAGTGTTGATTCGCACGGTTTTTTCCCTCAAAATCAATTTTGCCTCAATAGGTCACAAAACTTTAAAAAATCATTAAAAAAAAAGGGGGGGTTTCCGGCACTTAACCCTTTTAGGAGGTTCCTCCTCCCCCTCCCTCACTCGGCGACCATATATTCATGCCGCAGATTACTATTTGCCTCAACTGGTCAAAAAACTTTAAAAATCGTTTAAAAAAGGGGGTTTCCGCGCTTAATTCTTTTAGGGAGGTTCCACCTCCTCCCCTCCCCGCCCACTCGGCGACCATATTCATGCCAGATTACTAAAGAAATACCAAGGCTGTTATTATGATGATGAATTTAGTACAATTTGATATCCATTCCATCCGTCAATTACAGCCTTAGTTTACTGCGTACTGGAATATAGGCCTCCCCATAGATTACGTCAAAGGAGGATTTGCCATAGTTAAAATGCTTGGCAAGCTGGATTTACAACTGCAATATTTTTTTATAATTTCTTTTCTGTTTCAGTTCCCTCTGTCGCCTGTGATATGTTGAATTATGAAAAAACTTACAGCCTTTATATGTCCTCTGCTGGGCTACAGACCTCCTGTCTATGCAATTATATACGGGAAAAAATATCCTGTGCCTGTGTTGTACCAAATGAGTTGGCAGACTTCAAATGTCTTCGATTTTTTTTATATTTCTTAGGCATGAATTTTCTTACGATGTTTTACTTCACGCAGGCACGTGACAAATCAGCACTTAAAATAGTAATTAAATTTTATTGGTGTTGCAGTTGATCACGTTTTACGACTAGCAGGGGCTTGATGATTAGTTATACACTTATTATAACTAAATTTCCTCGTCGTCACTATAAAATAAAACACTCTCTATTGTTCCACGTCTATTCACAAACCTTGCAACCATCTACACTTTTTGACATATATATCTCTTATAAATAAATGCCACCTACCCTACAAACTATATAATATATTACAAAAACATAATGCTGTGGGGCGCCGTAATGTACCGTGAGGCAAAAGGGAATCATGTCATTTCGTCTCGTGGTGGTACAAATGGTAAAAAAAATTTTAGAAAATAAATAAGAAATCAAATTATCCAGACCCATGGTGCACGTAGGGTTTAGGTGATATCAGCAAATTCCCCAAGCTTAGAAGGGACCTTAGTCCAGTTGTGAACTTGTTATGGACTGATGATGATTATTATAATATATCTGATGAATAAGAGTATCTTATCCATTGTTACAAAAACTTATATTTATGTATTAGTTGTAAAATTTTATACAAAAAAGAATATTATGCCAAACTAAACAATGTGCCTAGCGGTTTTAATTAAATGGCTACACGTCGGGTGACCACATCGAATTAAATTAAATATGTTGTGAAAATAAAAACAATTTTACTCTGCCATTTGGATATAAATTTATGTACCTATTACAATACAATACAATACAATTTTATTTATTGCCAGAATGTAATACATAATTATTGGTTATTAATGAGACATTACATTCTACCATGATAATGGCGCAATATCTTTACAATATATTTAAAAAAATTATTATTTATTAAAATTACAATTTAATGAAATAATTTATTGAAGAAGCATGACCAGAAAATTAATAAAGTAACTATTTAGAAATATATTAACGTCGACATTTTAAATTTAATAAATGTCAA
>JAGSMP010002008.1:0-32020 GCA_029286625.1 Parnassius orleans | reverse complement strand
AATACCACCTACCCACACAAACTATATAATATATTACAAAAACAAAATGCTGTGGGGCGCCGTAATGTACCGTGAGGCAAAAGGGAATCATGTCATTTCGTCTCGTGGTGGTACAAATGGTAAAAAAAATTTTAGAAAATAAATAAGAAATCAAATTATCCAGACCCATGGTGCACGTAGGGTTTAGGTGATATCAGCAAATTCCCCAAGCTTAGAAGGGACCTTAGTCCAGTTGTGAACTTGTTATGGACTGATGATGATTATTATAATATATCTGATGAATAAGAGTATCTTATCCATTGTTACAAAAACTTATATTTATGTATTAGTTGTAAAATTTTATACAAAAAAGAATATTATGCCAAACTAAACAATGTGCCTAGCGGTTTTAATTAAATGGCTACACGTCGGGTGACCACATCGAATTAAATTAAATATGTTGTGAAAATAAAAACAATTTTACTCTGCCATTTGGATATAAATTTATGTACCTATTACAATACAATACAATTTTATTTATTGCCCGAATGTAAATACATAATTATTGGTTATTAATGAGACATTACATTCTACCATGATAATGGCGTGCAATATCTTTACAATATATTTAAAAAAATTATTATTTATTAAAATTACAATTTAATGAAATAATTTATTGAAGAAGCATGACCAGAAAATTAATAAAGTAACTATTTAGAAATATATTAACGTCGACATTTTAAATTTAATAAATGTCAAATACTTATAAAATCTATTTAAAATTATAACTTGTGAATTTAGTACAATATTTACTTCTAAAACTTTCTCTTTTAACAGTCATAAATCATTTAATGAATGGGCGACAGTAGGATTTATAAAAGTAGGCGAAAGTTATATGAGCTTTATAATGAAAGATCATATAATACTAGTGTTATATTTAGAGATTATGTAAAACATATTCTAAAATATTTAAAAAGTGTGCTACACAGCTAAGGCTTTACATTTAAGTAACAAAATTAAAACTGCATCCAACAAAATTAAAATGACCTGGAGAATAATAAATAGTGAAACAGGCAAGGTCAAACCGCGCAACTCGGATTTTCAATTGAATATTAACAACAGTTTAACTCGATCTGATCAAGAAGTTGCTATGGCTTTCGAGAAACATTTTACTGATGTTCCTTTTTGACAACAAAATCATTAAATTATTCTCCTACTGTCGCCGAATCATTGCTTAAACAAAATGTAAAGGCTTGTTCAAATACTTTTAAATTCCATAGAGTATTGCCAAAAGATATCGTTAAATATTTTAAAACAATTGATGTTAAGAAAACGGCAGACTTATGGGGATTTCGTTAAAGTTATTTTATCTATAATAGATATAATAGCACCTTATCTAGCCACTATATTTAATACAAGCGTCGAATCTGGTGTATTTCCTGATTTAATGAAACATAGTAAAGTCATACCTTTATTTAAATCTGGTAGTACATTAGGCCCCGCCAACTTTAGACCGATTTCTGTACTACCAACATTTAGTAAAATTTTGAAAAATAATTTTAGATCAGATCTTAAGTTTCTTTAATATTAATAAATTGCTACATAAAATCAATTCGGTTTTACAAGGGTCGCTCGACAACTGACGCTGGAGTTGAGCTTATTAAACATATTTTGTGCATGGGAGAATTGGAGGATGCTTTGGGTATATTTTGTGACCTTTCCAAGGCCTTCGACTGTGTTCACCATGAGACATTAATCAGGAAGCTACAGTACTATGGTGTCAAGAAAAAGCTTAAACTTATTATTTCATATTTAAGTAATAGAATGCAGAAAGTTATTATCAATGGTAAAAGTTCTTCCGGGTCACCTGTACTAATGGGTCCCTCAGGGCTCGATTCTCGGCCCATTCCTATTTCTAGTATATATTAATGACTTACCTTCTCTTGTAGGGGATAATCATGATATAGTATTATTTGCTGATGATACTTCCTTGATTTTTAAACTTAAACGTCAATCATTTAAATGTGACGAAGTGAATAATGCTATATCAAAATTAGTGCATTGGTTTAACGTTAATATCATAATCCACATTTAAACGGAAATAAAACTAAATGTATTAAATTTACAACAACGAATGTTAAAATCTGGGTACCAATGTATTTTAAATGGGGAAGAACTGAGCCCTGTTGAATCCACTGTTTTTCTTGGCATCACCTCGACACAAAGCTTCAGTGGGGCCCCATATATCCAAACTAGCAAGCAGACTAAGTTCTGCAGCCTATGCTGTAAAAGATTAGAGGTCTCACTAGTGTCGAGACAGCTAGACTAGTTTATTTCAGTTATTTCCATAGCATAATGTCTTATGGGATTTTGCTGTGGGAAATGCAACTGATTCAGAAACTATTTTTGTTTTACAGAAGAGGCCATTAGAGCTATTTACAACCTAAAACCGAGAGAGTCTCTTAGAGATAAATTTAAAAAAAAAATTTACTTTGGCCTCTCAGTATATTTACGAAAATTTAATGTATGTTCACAAAAACAAAGGTAGTTTTAGTAAAAAAAAGTGATATACATTCTGTAAACACTAGGAACAAACACAAGCTAGTGATACCAGTTTCTCGACTCCACAGAGTCAGTAATTCATTCTTGGGGCAATGTATACGCTATTACAACAAGGTCCCGGAAAGTGTACAGGCTCTCTCTATTACCAAGTTTAAATGTTTTGTTAAGCTGAAACTGTATAAAAGGGTTATTATAGTATAAATGAATATATGATTGATAATATATCCCTGGGTATGTGGGGTGTCGCTACCAAGCAGTTTCTAAAATAAATTTTGTACTTAAATAGTTTGTACAACCATTAATGTAAAACTTACTTTAAAAAAAAAAGTCCCGCTGGGTTTCTTGCTGGTTCTTCCCAGGACAGAGGTTTTTTTTCGAACCAGTGGTAAAGTAAAAAATGACTTTCAATAAGAATTACACATGTAATCTATATTGAATAAAAATTATTCTATTCTATTCTATTCTATTCTATTCTATTCTATTCTATTCTATTCTATTCTATTCTATTCTTGGCAGGCGGGTTGGCAACCGCAGTTTTTATTATTTTGAACTGTTATCAGCAAGATGCTGCTGCCCATCTCCTGTTTCAGTGTCCTCTGTCGCCTCTTACGACACCCACGGACGATATGAGGTAGTGGATTCGTATAAAAACTTGTTTCATTGAACACAGTGTGCATAACAGGATTTTTCTAACGTTATCACATATTATGAATCAAATTTTATTCAACGATTCAAACAAATCACACCCACATTCCTGCCGCATACAAAGTAGTATCTTACTTGACTAGCGGCTATCTAGCATTCAGCGGAGTTTTCTCATGTAAATTGTTGTCACGTGTCAAAATGGATACTTTCCTCAGAACGTACGTCGGCTAAATATATTGAGTCCATTGATGTTATCGCAAATTGGTATACTACGTCTTGAATGAAACCCTTTTAGAAAAACTTTATGTGATGACTGTTGAGCAAAGTGTTTTGAATGTTTCGTTAATGGGACTGGATAAGGGTATTATTTATTAGAATGAACACATTATTACATTAGTAAATAATATTATTATATACATTATTACATTAATACATAAAAAATACCTATATGGTACTTTTTCTATATTTCTATGCCCAAATGTGGCATGGTATAATGATATTGTATTGATAATTTTAAACCACCTTATACTCATGAATGCAATAAATGACTAAGACTATGATGACTTTGTAACATTTGCTAAACAGCAACTATACAGCAACTGCCACTATTTGCGGAAAACCTAAATATTCTTCTCTCTAGTAAACTTCATCCTCTATTTGGCCAACTTTAGAGTGGCAAAATAGGTTATTTTATATGGAATTATTACTACTATTTAATAAATAAAGAATCATCAAAATTGGTTTATAATTGACGAAGAAAACACGTGAATAAAAAGAAATAAAAACACACTAAATTGAAAAACTTCCTTTTTTTTTGAAGTCAGCTAAAAATTAAAACACACTTTTCATATTCCGGTGGATGTTTGTGTGGGGCACAGTTTGTGACTCATACAGCTTCTTTTAGAGCCTAGTTAGTTAATACCACTCGTACTCGTAACTATGTAGTGTTAAGATAGTTCAAGATGATAGTACGTAATATGCCACAACGAATTATGAAGTACACACGTGTAAGCACGAGTACTTTAAAAGTATATTGCTCACTGATTAATAATTTTTAACACTTAATTAAAAAATAGGTGCATTGTAAGATATTCATGCACTATGGCCTAAATTCCGTCAGCTTAAAGTATGGTTTTGGTCCGTGCAGTCTTTTTGTTTAAAATAAAATAATTTAATGTGTGTATATATTTAAATTAAATTGAAGTGTATATCTGTAATATCGAAAAAGCCGCCTTATATTGACCTGAGGGGTTATTTACATGCCATTAGGACGTGAATATGACATGATTTTTTGAAATTCGAAAATAGATAAAATAAATGACTTGTGATGATTATTTTAAATCTAATAACGCGAAGCTGGGGCGGATCACTAGTCTATATTAAAATCTAACTACTAACTATGGAAAATTAGTTAGTAAAAATAAATATTTTCAACGAAGATTCGTTTAAACTGACAAAAGCAGCAAAATCTCGGTGGGAGTGCAGTGACAAAAACCGCATTATGGAGAGTTGGCTGCACGCAGTGTTCTCAAAAATAATTTTGCAGTAAGTTTTTTCTTGCTTTCTTTAAAGGATTTAACTCACAGCCCCAACTTGGTAGAAGTCCATTTCTATTCTCTTACACGATTTTTAAACGTGATAGAGAAGCTGCTAAGCTCCTATGGTAAGTGCAATCGCCAATCCACCTGCCAAGCGTGGGGATTAAGGCAAAACCTTCCTATAAAATTGTGAGCGTTGTCGTCGCGCCACAAGCGAAACGCAACGAAGTCTAAATTACGCTATCAAAGTTCCGAAGTACTACGCTATATCAGGCCTCTGTCATTCTTGCTACCTGCGTGAAATAATTACCTCCTATCGCGAGGCACCCCCGGGGTAGCCCCAGTCGGGACTAGCGCGTTCTTGGCTATTGAATGTTAAAGTTTTTAAACGCTGTTTACGTAAATAGTTTTTGTAAATACTTGATGAAATACTCGTCGAAATAGTTTTTGTTTAGTGTTTAGTATATTTAACTGTAGGATAAAATAATTAAAAAGTTTTAATGTAATTTAAGAATAATATATAATATGTATATTACCTATCTATTTCATAAATTATAGTGGCAAAACGTCGTTCTTACTATAATTGATGCGGGGATGGATGCTTAATGATCAAACAAAAGGATTCAGATATATCATTTTTTAAGTCACCGAAGGTTAATGAAAGGTGAATTTTGCGTATAAAGCTTCACTTGTGCTGGTGGAATTCTTGACTTAAATAAGTACTTCAATATGTAGATTGTATATAGGTAATTAATTGGTTGGTACATAAGAGGTAGTCGTAATGCGTGCGTTCGCGACCGGGTGGTTCCGAGCAAGTCGTGCGTTGTAGTGCCGCGTTGTCCATGATGGTTGTGGGGCCGCGAAGCGCTCGCAGAACCGGTTTGAGGTTTGCTGCCCGACGATACGAGCCGGGGAGAATAATGGGCAGTGACGTCAGAAACAGTGAATATATTTCATTTTTTGTGAGATAGGTACTCATAGCGAAAAAAGAATTAAGTAATAATTTAACTTCAAAAGTAATACCTAAGTACTTTATTACAAAACTTATTATTAATATTAAAGAGTCAATCGTTTTGGGCCGACTAGAAATTTTCGCGACCCTTAATGGTATTATATACAAAAAAAGATACCAATTTATTATTGTAAATAGCATAAAGATTTTATGAAAATCTAAACGGAATTAAGAAATCTGAAAAAAAGAGTTGTTTTGATATTTGTGTTCTTGTCATTGGTTCAGATAATGTAATATTAAAAAAAATTGTAGTAGAGATGTGCCAACTCGGAAGAAACTCGACTCGAGTTAACTTGAGTTGAAATTCACGTAACTCGAATAGTACTCGAGTTACGCAACTCGAATTGGCGGAACGAAGTTGTGTCAGTTTGTTACAAATTATTTTTATATTTGTTCCTCCATCCAAGATAATTATTATTACTTAACTTAATAGGTAGTTATATTTTATTGGTTTGCGTATAGACAATTTTCATAAAATAATATCACTCTAACTTTACGAGTATGACGTAGCGTATAGTTACAAATATTTATTATTTATTTATTTGTAGTATTTCCATGTTTTTATTTACTACAGACATGTGTAGCATTTCAAAATTTATAAACTGCTTTTCGCATATTTTACAAATCGCTTCCATTTTTGAAAATAAGCCACACTGACGATATTTGTTTTGTTGTTTCATTATTATCATTCATACTTTAAACAAACAAGTATATTTAAATCACCTTTATGTTATGCACTACTTATACGAAGTAAAAAAAATAACAATGATAGCACAATCACGATATTATAAATCAAACTAAGTTCATATTTGACTACAACGTGTCAGATGCAAGTTTCACGCCCGCGGCGCTTTATACTATGTGAATTAGTTGATTAGATGATAGAATTAATGAATTAGTGAACTGCCATCTATCTAGCGCTCTCCAAATCCACACGGTGCGTCGAGTTGACTCGGTAACTGAGTGCAAGCGGACTCGAGTAAAATTTATTTTCACTCGAGTACCGAGTTACACAGATTCACCTGATTGAATCGAGTGAAAACAGAGTTCGAGTTGCATCACTACTTTAAGAATAAAGGCTGTGGTTAATTGTTATATACTTTAAAATAATTTTTAGTAAGTAGCAAGCTAGCAAAATTAATTAATAGCTAAAAGTTTATACGTGTTTGTTTACAAGACAATAAAATAAATATCGTCTCATCGATGCACAAGTGTTTAACATATAATGGATAATATCTATTTTTCCTTTTATTTTTGTGGTCTCATGGTAAATTTGCCAATGACATTCGAAATTGAAAATGAAAACTAATGAGTTTAGTTAATTAATATAAGAGTATGTATCACCGAACACAATTACTCTCTAAGGTATGTACGTAATACAAGAGTTTACTTTTACACCTAGAATTTTGGAAAATCTAAATAAGATCTATAATTTATGATAAATTACCTAAAAACAAATTACAAATACAGGTCTTAGAACTTTATTAGTATGTTAAAAGTGACAAAGTATTAAAGTTTTATGTTATTAGTAAAATCTAAATTAAATAATAGACTGAATAAATACATAAATGAAGTTTTTCTGTATGTTATAAGAAAATTAGAATCTATGGGTCGAGGGATTTAAAGATTTCTCTATTTGATGTAGGCTTTGAAGAGCGATTCATTTAACTGCATTTAGGTATAAATACCTTATGTATTCAGCAAGTTGCTCCATAAACTTGACAATACCAAATGGCATCAAACATGGATCCTGAATTTATGCCAGCCATAGTAGATAGACAGTATAGATAGTACATATATTTACGTGTAAATAAGTACTTATTACTTGTACTAGAAGCAAATATACAGTTTGCATAAGTATTGTAACTTAGTTAAGCCATTTTTACTTGTGTAATGGTTATATCCTTGTTGATCAGATGCTTCTATTATCCTTAGACTGATGTGTTGTTAACTCTGCAGAAGGAATATTATTTTGTCATCTACTATCAGATAATTAATATAAAATAATATCCTTCTCTCCTACATGAAACTTGTGAAAATCAGACAACTTTTACATAGTCAAATATTGTTGATGTAAATCCATAACTACTATTTGTGCATTTGATCATATGGAGCTGATTAATGGTGTATATTTTATAAAAATTTCTTATTTATTTAACATACAGGCAGAAACAACAAAATACTGACAGAAATATGGAAATGTAGTTTATTGGCATTGAAGTATAATATATATATAGTCTTATAAAAAATTCATTATTTTTTTCAGGTGGATCGCTTAGAATAAATGTGTATGTCTTGTAGGCTGAAATCTTGCAGAGCTGCTCGTAGGCAGAGACAAAAGTATATGGATATTGAATACAACAGTCTTATATCATATCTCACAACATTAATAATATCCTTCTGATTCATGTTATTATCAAGTTATTTTGAAAATATCTTTTGAAATGATAATGACTGACAATAATAAATACAATTAAATTATACATGTGTTTTTGTTATCCTTACACAACCAGTTTAAAACATCTTACTTCATATTTACCAGTGTGTAATAACATAGATAAACATGATATTACCTAGTCATTTTGGCTTTAATGGTGTTTGGGGTATGATAACTAATCAGTTAATATATTTTAAAACAAAGTTTACACTCCACCTTTACTAATCAACCAAAACATATTAAAAAAGTCTTGACACCGCACCTGTCTGTCTGTCTGTCTTTTCCACTATTAGATTACACTATAGACTGCTTTGGAAATAATTACAACAATATATGCAGTGGCATTTTTCTTTGTGTTTTATCCTTATACTACCAGTTCAAAACAGCTTTCTTACTATATAGTATTTAAAGGTAATATTATAAATAGACATATTATCCGTTATTCACCTTGGCTTTAATCATATTTATTTAATTACTGTAATGGTGTGTGTGATGTATATTAACTAATCAATTAATACGTGTAAAAAATAGTCTCCACACCACGTTTATTTGTCTGTGCACTGCCGGAACTGCTAAAAGGATTTTCCATCTATCTTAAAATATCTATAATTGCTGAATGTACCTACAACTTTGTTTAATACTATTAATTATTAATCTATTCTATTCTATATACACTATTCTAACTTATAATATCGGTGAAAACTACTAGAAAATCGCTTTTAGTTTGTTTTAAGGTTATTGCGATATTCATATTTTAATTTTAATTTCTCAAATTCCCGTTAGATGCTATAAAACTAATATTAATTTTGTAATCTATAGATTATAAGGAATAAATCAACATACATTTCATTGAGGTTCACTAAAATTCGTGGTGGGCCCATTCTCCATACAAAAAGAAACTGTCTCCTTTAAGGTTAGAAAGTAATCCAGAACTTCCGCAGCATATTCTTAATGATCCCAATTTAATCAATACCAGCTTTTAAATGTTCCCGGACATGGTCAAATGCTTACTTCTAACACGTTTTTCTTGGAATCTCGTGAAAAAGTTTCAAGTAAATTTAAGTTAAAGACAGTACAGGAAATTTATATTTTAAAAATAACACGATCACTTAAATCAAATGTGGTAGGTATAGATAGCATATTTCTCTTAATATGCTCAAAATGTCAATTCCCAACACAATATCTGTTATAACAAATATAATTAACAAATCCATAGAAAACCACACATATCCCACTGAATGGCAATACGCATTGGTCAGACCTAATCCTATAAACGCAAATCCAACGAACATGAAGAACATACGCCCGATCAGCATATTGCCATGTGTGTCAAAGGTTTAAGAGAAGGTTGTGGCCGAACAGCTGAGGAAGTATTTGGAAAAAAATGCAATATTTCCTAGTTTACAATCGGGATTTAGACAACAGTATAGTACAACTACCGCTCTGATTAAAGTAATCGATGATATTCTGTCAGACCAAGACTGTGGAAAAGGTAAAATATTAGTTCTACTAGACTTTTCTAAAGCATTTGACTGCCTGAATACAAATATTCGAATCAGACTCTGTGAATCGTTGATTCTTTCTAAATTTAATTATATGAATGTAGTTTATGGTCCTCGTCTATTAATACGTAGCCAAAAACTCATTCAGCGAGTGCAGAAAGCCTGTGCAAGATTTTATGCAGTTCAGGATACCGCAACGCACTCACGTTACGCCGTAAATCAACGGAGGCAACATTTTAAAAATGAAATGTCGTCGACATTTTCATTTAGCAACGCTATTTTTTGGTATAATTAAATATAATATGCCACCTTATCTCTTCCAAAAGTTGGTATGGTCGCGCGACATAAACTCAAAAATAACTCGTGCGTCAAGTTATTCTCTCGCCGTGCCATTCCATCGTACCGCCGCTTTCCGTGGGAGTTTTAAGTACGCCGACTCAAAGTGTTGGAACGACCTGCCGCCACCGCTTCGTAGCCTGAAAACAATTAAATCATTTAGAGAAAAATATAAACACTATCTAAAACCAGCTCAGAAAAACACAGGCTGAAGCGTACTACTTACCAAAGTGGGAACTGGCACGTGGCACAGGCAGTGAAGATCGCAACAAATAAAATTAAGTGATGACATAACCTCAAATCCTATTTACAGTTGACGTTCTGTAGGCTAAAAAAAAGTGTAATTTAGTGTCATCAATTAACAATTTATGTATAAAGTTTTAGCAATGTAAGCCTTAAATATATAAATATATTCACATAAGTAAACGAAAACAGTGTCACAATAACTTTTTGAAATCCAACTGAATATGTCTCAAAACTTAAAGTGTATGTTACCAAAATTGGAAAACCTATTTTGAAGAGAAATCTGAACCGAAAGGCATCTGGTATAGAACTATACAAAGCGACCCTTATCGCGTACCTTGGTTTATTGATTGTGATCTCAGCAGAAACTTTGTTAAGTTAGTTTTAAGGCTTCGTTCTGGTCATATTCCATCAGCAAAGTTCGCTTTCTTAATGAAAAAAAAAAACCTTTACCGAATTGTGATGTACCTATATAACAAAATTGAAGATGTATATTGTATACCAATTGTTTATGGAGTTTGTCCAGAACGAAAAAAATAGACAAGCTGTGCTGAAATAATTTAACGCAAATGTTTGGAATGTCGATCTAACGCAAATGGTTTTATCAACCCCAAATCAAAGATGTCAAGAGAGTTATTCCGGTTTGCTACTAGCACGAAATAAATTATCTTCTCATCTTCAGTATAAGTTTCTTTTAGGTTAGTAATTTTCTAGTACTCTCAATTATAATTTCTTATTTTGTTCTATAGTATTAGCAGTAATTATTATAAGGTATTATGGGATTGAAATGTTGTTTCGACAAAATCCCAAAAAAAAATTTAAGAGAAAAAAAACTTTTGAGATAATATAATATATTAATTAATAAAGTTAAAGAACACACTGTTAACACACAATGTTATGGAAATATATATAAAGCGTATGTATAATAAGTACATACATACCTTCGTTTTGATATTGATAATTTCAGCATAGTGTAACAGATTGGTTTAATAATATTATTATTTATCGAACGCGGACGTCCGTGTTACTATCCGTTCGGACCCACTGAAAACCAGCGCTGTTGTTTCGGCGACAGCATATTAAGCTGAGTGAGGTCCGTTTACCTAACGCGCCACAACATATAACATGAGGAACGTTTTTCTTTATGTTTCTTTTATTATAATCTATAAGTATATATTACTTTTAAATTGTTACACCGGTCAAATTGTTGTTTTCTTTATTATTATTATTATTTTATTTTGTTATGCTATTTTTAATTGATGTGGCTACAAATGTTAAAATTTAAGTACCTAATGATGTTTGTGGCGTGTTGCAATAAATGTTTTTTTTTCTTTCATTCTTTCTTCGTTTTAAGCCTTGGCGTGGTTAACAAGAGTATTGGTTATGTTATTAGTGCTACCAGTATTTTTTATATTAACTATTGTTTTGTTACCCTTGAAGCGCTTAAACAAAGCGCTCTTTTGGAGGCGCTTAGCTTTGATTTAGTAAATATAATATTGTGATTGTCTTGGACGCTAATTACATATTTTTATAGAATAAGAATGAAACACGAGCGCACAGTCCACCTAATGGTAAGTGGATGCCGGGCCATAGACACCTACATGTATCCTCGATTAAGAATCAAAATGCAGATTCGTCGTCACACTGAGGTCTAAGATGGAATGCCTGTTTTCCAGTAAAAGGGTCTCCGGTCTCACTCACCATATGGAACACAGCAGCACTAAGCTGCTATTTTACACTGGTGTTCTGTGAGAGCTGCCGGTCGAGCCAATCCATTCTTGCTACAACCATAGTATGGGTGCAGCATGGCTCTACCGCGTGTAAAAAGTTTAAATAGATTTATTTCATAAAAATAAAATATTGTTGTACATCTATTAACTGATTTAATTAAAGAGTATATTTGTACGCAAAAAAGATCCAACCCACAAAAGTAACTTATTGTGGGTTGGATATTGAAATTTGTATCAGTACTCCATAATAATGGCTTACTATGATTAAGTTTTATAATTTTGGGTTTTATTGACAAAAATTATGCTCGAAGTGTTTTCTCAAAATTAATATGGATATTACCATCGTCATCAATACAGCCCTTCACAAGTCCACTGCTGAACAAAGGCCTGCCCTAAGGAATGCTACATAACACGGTCCTGATCTCCTGATCCAGCTGCCTCGATTCTACTGCGGATATTATCCTGACCGTTTCAATTACGCAGAGAAACTTCGAGCATAGCCCTCTCCATAACTGGCTGAGCTAAAAATGGTTGACAGGAAGAGAATGCCTTAAGGCATTAAGTCCGCCATATGTACGATTTTTCTTTTGTGCATTAAAGTTTAAATAAATAAAAAAATAAATATAGGTAGAAATATTATTTGATTCCTTTTTTTCTTAGGAGACATTTAGGTAAGTACCTTCCTCTTACCTATTTCTGTAGTCAAACATCATTGTATGCACTGCCGTGTTTCGGTGCGAAGAGTATAGAAAGCCAGTAAATTTCTAGGCTATGAAGCATTCCATATTTTTTATAGGAGAGGGGGCAAACGTTCATACGGCTCACCTGATGGTAAGTGACTACTGCCGACCATGAACAACTGCAACACCAAGGATTTGCCTTGCAGGCCTTTTAGAAAAGACACATGTTTGTTCCGGTACTCGTTGACGTTTTCTGGAGAAATATTAACACGGCCTGTATATAGAGCATCACCAGTGCTGCTTTAATCGAGCGTGCACCGTCTACTATGACCTTGATGCTCCGATCTGCAAGAAAGCTGGTGATCCAATTGCACAATTTCTCGGGAATCCCATAGAAAGGAGCTTCGAAAGAAGCGCTTTGTGCCAAACCTGATCGAAGGTCTTGGCAATGTCCAAACTAACGGCCAATGTTTCCCACTTGGACTCTTCTGCCTCCGCCCACATATGAGTCAGGTAGACCAGAACATCACCAGCTGATCGACCCCAATTCCATTGTTATGGAGAACATGGAGGTGATGGCGATAGGCCTGTAGTTAGACGGGTCTGAGCGGTCGCCTTTTAGGATCAGGTGGACCAAAGCTGTCTTCCATGAATTCGAGACTACACCTCCCTAGGCGTAGTCTCAAACGGGAGTAAAAGTATCGGAAAAGACACGTTAGTACCGGTGCCAACCTGATGCACACGTCCTCAGCACAATTGGGGATTCCTTCAGGCCCACTCGACTTGTGGATGTTCAGGAGAGGAGTGCTTTGCGAACCGAGCACTGTGTGAACCGCACATCTGGCATGGAGCACTCACACCACGGGATGGTTGGCGGTGTGATGTCCACGTCATCGATAGTCGAGTTGGACGCATAAAAGAGCCTAGCAGATCAACTTTCTCCTTTGCGGCATGGGCAGTGATTCTTCCTCCTGTGCAGAGATGGAAGAGATGGCTGACAGAAGTTCCTTGTACAGCCTTGGCAATAGACCAGAATGCACGGATTCCCGAAGAAAGGTGAACTAGTTTCTCGCCAATTCTGCCGATGCGTTGATAATTGATGTGGCAATGACTCGTTTGAAGGACCTGGAGGCGGAATTATACTTCTTTTAAGGGCGCTGATGTTTACAATTCAAGTATTCGCCATACTGCCTCTGATGAACTTATATATCTTCCACTTGTGTAGGGTTTAACTTCATCCTTCTCATTCTCTAAAGCAAACGATGCCTGGTCTGAACCTTTATTTACGTATTTACAAACGTATTTTTATTGATTTCACCGAATGACAATATTCCACATTTAAATGAGCGTTAAATGTTTTTAATAATACTGGATTATAAGGGACTACCCAACGATTATCTATGGTTGTGCCTTTGATATCAACAGAGAACCCACCGTCATCTAGTAAAAGTCTCTTGCACTGCGAATAACCGTCTTCACCAGTTTAAGTTTCCCTTATGAGAGCCCTGGGGTATCGTTTACTGCACATGTTATCTTTCATACATGGTGAGTTTCAGTTAAAAGTTGCATATGGACCATATATCATATTACATTTAACGATTTCGTGAAGCTCTGGGTCACGTTTAGGATCCGGTATTTCACTTCACCAAATATTTTGCCCTTTGTCAATAAGTTCATGATCTTTTCACCTTTAATCGAAACACCCTCGAAATTATATCGTATCTATCATGAGATTGTTGTCCTTGAAGCAATTGCTCTTTTATCTCGTCCCAGCGAGGATTGCATGTGAAAGTGATAAAAAGATCAGGCCGGCCGTAATTCCTAACATAGGTCATAGCGTCCTGTGTTCTTTCGTGCATATACCTAGGTCCCCCCGTAAAAGATGATGGAAGGACAACCATTTGTCCTAGTTGGTTGGCTTCTGCGTCTTGTCGTCCAATAACATCTTTTAAATGGATGTAACTATCAGCACGTAATTTGGCTTGATTATTTTGATATAATTTAACATCTCTGTTTCTATTTTGGCGTATTTATCCACCACCAATATTGACTAAAAGGGCACGATAGTTGACTAAATAGTTATCTTCTCCTTCTTTAATCATTATTCTATACGAATAGAAACTTGCAGAAGAGACAGTTTTATTAAGCGGCAACTTAGTTGTGGGATCGCGTTGTGGTATGTTGATTGAATACCCATCATCCCCCAGCAAAACATCAATGGATACTGTAGCGCATCATATGCGCGATGTTTCTCACTAATACGCTGAAGTGAATTACTTCGGCTCTCGAGGATGATATCCCTTCGATCAAATTGTTGATCCACTAACACTAAAGCCACTTCCTTTGTAGTTGGATTGTACCTACCTCTATGTTCTTCTGGTGGTTTTTATCAGCATGTATGACATCTTTGTGTGACTGAAGGAGGGCTTTATCAATGGCACTTTTAGATCTTTTATATACGGGTTCACTTGGTGCAGCATATTCTGCAATTGTTTGATTAAATTTGGCTTTAAGTTAGAAATTTAAAACATCGAATCTTTGCTTCTCAATCATCTTCACCTGCAAAATATATTTAAAGGTACTGAGCGTCATGTTCGGCTTCTGGTAATATACATCCAATTAAATGGTAGACCTGGCCTTGTACTTTAAAAGCCGGTGAAAACCATCTGCTGTTACCTGTTTACCACCAAAGGAAGTCATCTGAAACAGGCATTATATTTACGAATATTACCCATAAAATGGTCATGATCTGGGTTTAGATCATTAATCAAACTAAAGAGTGGTTCAGGCAGTTATTTAAACCGATCAAGTTGCACTTTTACAGCGCTGCAACACATACTAGGTGTCTCATCCTTCCATTTCAGCGCATTGCACCACTGACACTTGTATGTCACAGAACCCAAGGCTACACTGCTGTCAGTTCTATTAGAAATATAAGGGTCATACTCCATAGCGGAATGGACCTTGTTTTCCAAAACGCAGTGTAATGTTTTACTCATACCGTGACTGAATTGCTCTATGCACTTGTGGATTCGCAGTTTGGTAATTTGCAACAGCTTGCCTGTATACATCAGGATTTTTTCTGATAAGCGGACACAGCTTACGATTTGAATCTGGTTTGTTGTCAAGCTCTGAAAAGGATCACGCTCTTCGACAGGTACCTCAATGCGACGCTGTAATTTTCTTCGCAATAATAGGCAGATAGGCGTCAAAATGTCCATTAAATAAGTCATGGCTAAATCGTAATCGCCTTACTGGACAGATATTTGTTCCGGACTCTGTGTATAGCAGACCGTTTCGAGATACTTCAAACTGAAACGGAAATATTAATCCTGCAGCTAAAAATTCACAAAGTCCACCGTAAGTTTCATTTCTTAACATATCGGCTGAATATTCATTTGCTGTTGAATAATTATCGCCATTTCTTTTGTGGGTCATAACTGAAAACCTAAGCCAATCATTTACCACAAATCTTATAATTTGTGAACGCACCACCATCGCATTTTCTTAGGTTCCGTACATTAAAATGAAAGAGCACGAAAGAAACAGACGCCGTCACCTATAATGGGAACGACAATATGTTCTTCCGTTTTTGCTTTAATATTAGAGTTAACAGTGAATAGGTACCGTATGTGGTACAGGTTGAAGCGCTCATTCACCATTTACTTTATATTAGTTCTAAAACACAACGTTACCGCGTTATAAAACGATACCACCGCAGGGATTGGAACTTGAGGATCAATGCAAATTACGTAGGTACCTAAGTATTTCTTTTGGATTTGCCATTTAATTAATTTTAGAAAAATATATTTGGTTTGGTTGTTTATTTTCATTGTTTTTAATTTTAAATTAGTATTTTTTGTTCAGGTGTAATTTTGTGCAAATTTTTGTACAAACCTTCTTGTCTATTTTGTTTTATGTTTTTGCAATAAAAGTATATTCTATTCCATTCAAATAAATTATGTTTAAAATATTTATCAATATCATTTACGTTATTTACGACCCAAAAACCTTAAAAATGACACCCAAGTCACTCAACCCATGATGATTTTACATACATCCATCCATCCTTCCATCCATGTTGGTTTCAAACCATAATCGATGCCATTTTCGTAATTAACGTCCCAAACAATCACAAAACGACGCCCATATTTACATTTCAACCACATCGCACCCCACAGGGGATGATGGTAGGTTTTTCCGTCTGCTACGTTGGATTTTGAAATAGTTGTTGTTTTCGTAATTAGCGACCGGATAAACCATGAAAACGATACCCATGTTGATTTTCAGAATTTGTTACCTTTTCTACCTTTGAGGTCAACCTCAAAGGTAGAAAAGTCTGAAAGAGCTTGAAACACTTGTTTACTTATTTATTGATAGGAGTACTCCTGTGAAATTACGAATAAAATAGAGTAACTAATCTTGATTCCCCATACAAACTTTCAACCCCGTTTTCACCACATTAGGGGTTGAATTTTTAAAACACTAGGATATTTAAGTGTTTATTTCTAATCCTTAACCTAAAAGCAAAGTTTCAGGTTTCTAGCTCTAAAATGACGGACTTCCATACAAACTTTTAACCCTTTTCACCCCATTAGAGGCGAATTTTTAAAATCCTTTCTTAGCGGATGCCTACGTCTCTATGCCAAATTTCAGCGAAATCCGTTCAGTAGTTTCGGCTGTGTGTTGATAGAGGTGTCAGTCAGGTTTGCCTTTATATATATATATATATATATATATATATATATATACAGGTATTTTGAAACGCTCCCAAAACGAAGACAAATGATAGTACTAAGGATACCTATGATGATGGGTCACAAAAATTCGATCCGAGGAAAAAATATCATTTTTCACAACGTTGTATTAACTTTATTCACGCTCCATCATGTCACTACAGTTAATTGAAACGATATTTCACTAAAAATTCATGTAAATACTGAAACATAAAACCAGCCGTGGAATTACTGAATTACAATCAGCTGACTAGGGTCAATGTACGCGCGTACGCCGAATTCGCGCGGCCCGCAACTAGCGATGGTACCACAATACCTAATAATTTACAACACTTGTCTAAAAACCTAACTTATCTACTTAACCTACTATTTTGCTACTGTGCTTGTCTCCACGTAGCCACTTTAATTCGAATTCACAGGTTAAATAAACCAAATAACTGGTTCGATTCCCGCTAATGAAAAAATACTTAAATAAAATTTTAACAAGGTTAGAGTCATGCTTTTTTATCCATTATGTAGGTATGTTTATTATTCTGATGTATTCAGTTATGTACCTATTCAGATCAGTTCAGTACTAAGTTATTTTAAAAAAATTAGGTATGAAATAGCTTACTGATCCTCCTTGGCCTTATGAGATTCTCCAAGGCACATAACATGTTGCCGTATTCACGAGCACAAAAAACACAAAACGTAACAACAAGAACAATATCATTAAGTAATAAATAACAAGTAATAACGACAATAATTTAATAAACGAAACAATTGAACTGTCGCTCGTGATCTTCAACACGGAACTATCTCAAAAACTAAAATTATTAATCAATCCCGCCAAAAAAATGCGCACGTGGTAACGTCCTTGAAGCATGTGTAAATTCCACAGCGCGAGGCGACACGAGGCAGCGTGTGTGTGAAATGGAAGGGTAGAGTGAGTAGTATACCTAATGCATTGTTTCGTACCGATCTAGATAAGAGTTCGAGCCCGCGAGGATATTGACAAAACGAAGACAGATGATAGTACTAAGGATACCTATGATGATGGGTCACAAAAATTCGATCCCGAGGAAAAAATCATCTTTTCACAACGTTTTATTAACTTTATTCACGCTCCATCATCTCACTACAGTTAATTGAAACGATATTTCACTAAAAATTCATGTAAATACTGAAACATAAAACCAGCAGTGGAATTACTGAATTACAATCAGCTGACTAGGGTCAATTTACGCGCGAACGCCGAATTCGCGCGGCCCGCAACTAGCGATGGTACCACAATACCTAATAATTTACAACACTTGTCTAAATACTTAACTTATCTACTTAACCTACTATTTTGCCACTGTGCTTGTCTCCACGTAGCCACTTTAATTCGAATTCACAGGTTAAATAAACCAAATAACTGGTTCGATTCCGCTAATGAAAAATACTTAAATAAATTGTTAACAAGGTTAGAGTCATGCTTTTTATCCATTGTGTAGGTATGTTTATTATTCTGATGTATCAGTTATGTACCTATTCAGATCAGTTCAGTACTAAGTTATTTAAAAAAAAGGTATGAAACAGCTTACCGATCCTCCGTGGCCTTGTGAGATTCTCCAAGGCACATTAACATGTTGTCGTATTCACGAGCACTATAAACGTACCTACGCGTTAGACATTATTAAAACAAAACAAAAAACACAAAACGTAACAACAAGAACAATATCATTAATTAATAAATAACAAGTAATAACGACAATAATTTAATAAACAAAACAATTGAACTATCGCTCGTGATAGTCAACACGGAACTGTCTCAAAACTGAAATTATTAATCGATCCCGCCAAAACAAATGCGCACATTGTAACGTCCTTGAAGCATGTGTAAATTCCACAGCGCGAGGCGACACGAGGCGGCGTGTGTGTAAAAGGAAAGGGTAGAGTGAGTAGTGTACCTAATGCATTGTTTCGTACCGATCTAGATAAGAGATCGGCGCCCGCGAGGATATTGACCCTATTGTCAGCTGATTTTATTTTTTAAGTTTCACTGCTGGTTTTATGTTTCAGTATTTTCATGATTTTTTAGTGAAGTATCGTTTCAATTAACTGTAACAACATGATGAAGCGTGAATAAAGTTAATAAAACGTTGTGAAAAGATGATTTTTTTTCCTCGGGATCGAATTTCTTTGTGACCCATCATCATAGGTATCCTAAGTACTATCATCTGTCTTCGTTTTCGGGAGCGTTTCAAAACTACCCTGCATAGATGTCACTAAAAGATGCTCCAGGCGTGCAGTAATTTATAATTTTTCGTCCCTTTACAGCGTTATTTAAAATTATGCCTAATTTTTTTCTCATGTCATCGCTATACACAATTATATTATTTTTGATAATATTTGAATTATTATTATTTACTATGGGGACCAGCAGTTGGCTGGATCACTGTGTCACAATTCTCGCGGCGAGGCAGGCTGTCGTCGGTGTAGATGTCAAGTATGACACTCTTTGGTCAGACCATTTCCCACTTATCATTAATTGTAATTTAAATTTAATAAATCCTAAGATCTCTGCTAGAATAATCAATGTTAACAAAGACTATGGTTAAAACGACGGTTTACCCAGCCTTAGCCGCAAGCACTTGTAATGGTGGAAGGTGTGAAATGAAAATGAGACGTGTTGCTCAGTTTAAGACTTACATATTTATGTTAATAGTGGCTATTAATTATACTGCTTTTAATAGCCACTATTAACATTAATATGTAAGTCGTGTAGGCTACTCTCACCGACAAAAATAAATAAAAAATAAAGCTTTATTTTTTATAACAATACTTAATATTATTCTAAACGTATTTAATTAATATCTTAATGAAAACTTTAATCTAAGGCATAATATCTAATTTTAGGAGGGCGTTTGGCAAATAAAATCAGCACATAAAATTGTGTAGTCACAGTTTGGTATAATTGACATAATCAGCCATAATATTATTTTTGACTTTCGCAAACAATAACCTTATTATTTATTCGTATCCTTAGTCATAAAGATATGTCATCTTGTCGAGACATTTGTAAATACATATTACTTTTCCCTTATATATATTTTCCTCCTTATAATTTTCATTTCATTCTTTAACTTCATTTATTATTGTTTTACATTTGGTTAACCATTAGGTATTTATTTTACTTCTCTGCATTTTAGCTATTCTTTAATAGATATTTGTGCAATTTCTTCCATATACACGGCTACATGATCAAGAAAATGACCAATATTATTTCATTCACTTCTTTGAATTAATAGCATTTCAGCTCATATAATTTATTATTTAATTCTACCATTACTTTCACGTACAACGCTCGCGTACATACATGATCAAGATAATGGACAATGTTGCAATACAATTCATAATAACTTCTCATCTCTTTCATCACCGATGCATTACGAGTAAAACTCATTCCGCATTTTATCGCATCCGAATAACATTAAAAATTAATCGATTATTAAGCTTTCCAAACTCCGAATGTGAATACATTACATAATTTAAATCCAACAATCAAAAACTGAAAACATCTATAAAAAGAAAGTGTCACGAAAATATTTAGCAGTGCAACACTTGTAAATGTGTTATTACACAAATTTTAAATCATTTATTTTCTTTGATGGTTTTATGCCATCATCATTATCATCATCGTCCTTATAGCTGCCACGAGTCTACTGTTGAATGTGTGTCTCCCCCAAAAAATGCCACAAAGCACGGTCCTGAGCTACAAGAATCCATCGACTTCCTATACCACTTACCAGGTCGTCACCCTATCTAATACCAAGCCGCCCTACACTTCGCTTGCCGGTATGAAGCTGTCATTTGAAAACCTTTTCCCCCCATCAACCGTTGGTTCTTCGAGATATACCCATTTCCACTTCAGTCTTCTGATCCTTTGAGCTGAATTGGTTAGTCTGGTTCTACTGCAAATAGCCTTATTATGAAATATACAACGCAGATAAACTCCGATATTAGTCCTCTCCATACTTCGCAGTACATCACTCACCTTCGATTTGCCGACGATATAGTCCTTATGGCAGAATCGCTGGAGGACCTAAGCGCTATGCTCAATGACCTCAATAGTGTCTCCCAACGGATAGGTAATAAGATGAACATGGACGAAACAAAGATCATGTTTAATGTCCATGTCACACCTATGCCAGTAGTTATTGGGAGCACTAAGCTCGAAGTTGTTGAAGAGTATGTTTACCTGGGACAAATAGTCCAACTAGGTAAGTCCAACTTGGACCGAGAGGTCCATCGACGGATTCAACTCGGCTGGGCAGCGTTCGGTAAATTACGACACATCTTGTGGTCAGGTATACCTCAAAACCTGAAAAATAGATTGTACAACCAGTGCGTGTTGCCAGTGATGACTTATGGATCTAAGACGTGGTCCTTCACTTTTGGCCGTGTGAGGACGCTCAAGGTTGCTCAGCGAGCTATGGAGAGGGCTATGCTCGGGGTTTCTCTGCGTGATAAACTTATAAATGAGGACATCCGCAGTAGAACCAGAGTAACCGACATAGCCCAACGGATTAGTAAGCTGAAGTGGCAATGGGCCGCCCATATAGCTCGAAGAACCGACAACCGATGGGGAAAAAAGGTTCTCGAGTGGTAGCTTCGTACCGGTAGGCGAAGTTTAGGGCGACTCCCCACTAGATGGAGTGACGAACTGGTAAGACATGCAGGAATTCGATGGATGCAGGTGGCTCAGGACCGTGCTTTGTGGCATTCCTTGGGGGAGGCCTATGTTCAGCAGTGGACTTGTGAAGGGCTGTAATGATGATGATGATGATGATACTTCACTGAGTGACTGAGCTTCCTCATGTGGTCAGCAATCAAAGACTACGGATCAGATCCATATTTCATCACTGGCAAAACGTACTGGTTGTACAATCTTGTTTTCAAGGTTTAAAGTACACATGACGAAAATGTCGTAACCGCCTGAACGTTGGCCAGCCCAGTTAGATCCGTTAATTGACCTCTCGGTAGAAGTTGGACTTACCTAGTCAAGCAAATAGTCCTTCGTGAGCATAATCGTCAACAACTTCGAGCGTAAAGCTCTCAACAACTATCAGCATAGGTGTAACACGGGCGTTACACATGACCTTTCACATGGTTTTAGAAAAGAATAAAACAGAATATATTATGCTTCTTTTATTGAACCATAGTTTGTGAGAGACTGATGTCTGTATTTAACGCATGTCCTATAGGTCACCAGGTCCAACCTCCCGTACTATACATTTTTAAATTACACGTTTGTAAAATATACTGAAAGAGATCATTATTTTCATTGTATTTGTTATGAGAAAATCTATAGAGAGAGAAATTAATACAAATAAATATTTATTTGACTAGACCAGTATATGTAATGATGTGAATATATGTTGTAGCTTAAAGTGTATATATATATATATATATATTATAATATGAAGTAAACAGTTTCTAAAATATTATAATATTATATGAGTTGTTGGGGATGTAAGAAACTTTCAGTGGATTCGTTAGTTAAACATTAATTTGAGCCTATTTATAGTGGTGTTTGGTTTTTATATATTATATTTAGTTTTTTAATTTTAGCGAGTCTCCTGTTTTAAGGTTATTAGTTTTCTTTACGGCTCGTTATCGTTATTACATCTGAGTGCTTACTTCCGGGCACATTTTCTTAACACCGTCTCTTTGATGTCGTCAACTTGAACATTTACAACTCATTTGTTTTTATGTTTATTCAACATGAGAGTCGGCTAATGCAAGTTGTACAAAATTTACTAAAAATTCCTTTGTGTAAAATTCGATTCTGAATTGAATAAATTTCTTTTCAACATAAATATTTTCAGCCGCGGGATTAAATTACGCTCAGAAAAGAAGTTTGCGCGACCTACACAGATTTTTTTCAGTTTTCTATTGTTTTTTTTTCATGTAAAATTTATGTGATAAAACACCTCCACTACATACAAATCAGCATGGAGGCAAGTATTTGCGCGTTATGGTTTCGAACCCAATGAATTTCGAATGTGCTTCTGCAAACATGTCAGAGGCGCTACGATACCATGGCAACCCCATTAAAATCCTGAATGCATTATTGTATTGGACGAGCAGACCATTGTATGCCCTACGTGTGTTATGATTTTTCTCTGTAAATGACATGAACTGCTACAGAAATATACTTAATGTAGTGTAATGCGAATATACTAACAGGAATTTGTTATTTCAGCAACTTGCGAGGATCGTTAGCAGACGTTCCTTAAAAACCAACAACACTTTTGAATTGTTTCTAGGATCGTTTGTTCAGCTAATTATACGTTCGACAAGCCAGCTGCAATATGTGAGAAGGTAATGTGTATTTTTTTCTTACTTTTATACTAGTAAGAGTAGGTATATGGACTGCCACTAGTTGTTAATATTTTATTTAATATTAATAAAACATTATTTTACGCAACATAATAAAAAATACGATACTGTTATGAAGCAGCAAAATGGCCTGATCGCTTAAATATCCTCTTAGAAATGCAAGAAGTGTGCCCAAAAGTGGGACGTACATGTAAAGGCTATAATTACTAACTATAAATGAGGTGCCGTGTGGCGTAATTGTCGTAAGTGGCGACAGAGGTGAACAAGAGGCGACAAACGATCACACAGTCTTCCTGATAGTCAGTGGATGCTGTGGCCCAGAGACATCTACATCTATCTTCGACAAAGAATCAAAATGCAGCTGTGTTGTCATCCCAGAGGACTAAGATGGAATGCCTCGTTTCCAGTAATAAGGAGACCGTATTTACGGTTCTCTACACTCGCCATACGAAACAGCAGCATTAAGCTGCTATTTTATGCTGGTATTATGTGAGAGCGTGGTCCTTCCCTGGTCGGGCCGACCCATGTGCTACAACTACAGAATAAATAATAGATAAAAGAACAGAAGGATCACTCTCTGATAGCAAACTTCGAGTTTAAACTTAGTTACAACGTTGCTAATGTTCATAATACTTTGCACGCCTCGGACTGCTACTTTGTGACCTTCGTGAAATTAGCCTACCGTTTATTTCGTAAAAAAAAATTATGTGGCGCGCATATTAAATCAAAATGCACCTTACGTCCGCGTGCGAGTGCCTAAATCACTTTTAACGGTCTTAACAAAGGCGCGTAACGGGCGCCTTTGTTAAGACCGCTTCTACTGTAGTGTTAGGTGTTGTGAGAAAACAAATTTAATCCTTTGATATTAGCTGGTATATAGTAGAATACACCGAGGTGATATGCAATGTATTAGTATTTATTTTTTTAATTTGTTAAAAAAAACGTTACACCCCCACACTAGGATTTTCTCCTGTATCGTGGAGGCAGTTAACAAACATAAATTGCACAAGGACAAACATCTAGACCCGGAACAATTATTTGTAGGTCATACAAATACTTGTTCTGTGCGGGATTCGAACCCGCGGCCCCAGCGTTGCAACTCATTGCTAAGCCACTGCGCCACGGAGTCATCAATTTACTGATAATAAAAACTTTATTGTTCAATGCAACATCGGGGAAAATTAAGATTATAACAACGTCAACGTCTTTGAAACTCAGATAATTTACCTACTTACTATTTTAACCGACTTCAAAAAAAGGAGGAGGTACTCAATTCGACTGTTTTTTTTATGTATGTTCCTCAGATTTTTTTTCTAGGTTAATCGATTTTGATGAATTTATTTTTATTTGTAGGCTGGTGTGTATAATTTATACATCCCATATAAATTTGATGAAGATCTGACAGTAGTTTTGGAGTTATCCTTAATAATGCGTATTAGTATTGAAATCGGTTGTACAAAATTTTTTATTTCATAAGTTGTCTCTCTTCCTCTCTTTTTAAAAAAACGTTACCTCCACACTAGGATTTTCTCCTGTATCGCAGGGCAGTTTACATACGTAGAACAGACCCAGAAAAATTATTCGTAGGCCATACAAATACTTGTTCCGTCCGGGATTCGAACCCGCGGCCCTTAGCGCTGCAACTAACATTACTAAGCCACTGCGACACGGAGCCGTCACTTGTCTGTTTCACAGTTTTTGCTATTTACAAACATGCGACACGCGACTTCATTATTAATGAGTGGCAATGAGAAGTGCTGCTACTCTCAATCTTTCTTTTATCGACCAAGTGTTAAACAATTAATCAGTATATGCTGATCTTGCATTAGTAGGCAGTCACTAGTACTGCGAGGTCTATTTACACTGAAAGTTTTTAAAGTCATTGGCATTATACGCGAAAAACTCGAAATCTGCGAAGCTGTGGTCGGGTCACTAATCAAATAATAAATCTGTAACTATGGCGTCAGTAACTAAGTACCTAATTATCTAGATCTACCTATAAAATAATAAGATATTACCTTTCGGTATCCTTAGGAATTCTGTAAGACCCGTCGCAGAAGAACACAAAACTCTCCGATCACACTCTTAATCTCATGGTTGTTAGACAGGAAATGAAGCTACAGTCTTCAACAGATTTGACAGCATAGAGGCAACTGAACATACAGATCTCCAAATGCATGCGGCGGGACTTGCGCAACTTCAATACAGCTCGTATTGAAGAAGCGATCGAGCGGAACCAGGGCTCCAAAGTCTTTGCCAGAGATCTGTCTGCCAGAAAGAGCCAACTGTCGAAGCTGAAGACCGATTGTGGCAACATCGTTTCCGGGACACCTGAGATTTTGAGTGAGATTGAGAGGTTCTATGGGCAGCTGTGCACGTCATCGTTGGAGCCACACGCAAGTGTGAGTAACCGACACTATTCCGATGATATCCCGGACGTCAGTCTGAGCGAGATTAGAATGGCTCTCCAGCACCTTAAAAACGGCAAGGCCCCAGGCGAGGATGGAATTACAGCGGAGCTTCTGAAAGCGGGTGGAAAACCGGTACTTGAAGTCCTTCAGAAGCTCTTTAATTCCGTCCACCATGGTGGCATTACACCGGAGGCGTGAAGCAGAAGTGCGGTGGTCTTGTTCTTCAAGAAAGGCGACAACGCTCTCTTGAAGAACTACAGACCGATTTCCCTTCTGAGCCGCGTCTACGTGCTGTTTTCGAGTCATTACGAATCGTCTCGCATGCAGACTCGACGACTTCCAGCCTCCCGAACAAGCCGGTTTCCGAAAAGGCTTTAGCACCATAGACCACATTCATACCCTTCGGCAAATTGTACAGAAGACCGACGAGTACAATCTGCCACTTTGCCTTGCGTATGTGGACTATGAGAAAGCCTTTGATTCCGTCGAAATTTAGGCGGTGCTGCAGTCCCTTCAGCGGTGCCGTGGACTGTCGGTATATCGAGGTGCTGAAGTGTTCGTACAGTAGGGCTACGATGGCTATCCGAGTACAGAACCAGAGTACGAAACCTATCCAACTGCAGAGAGTGTAAGACAGGGTGACGTAATATCCCGAAACTCTTCACCGCTGCATTGGAAGACGTTTTCAAGCTACTGGACTGGAAAGGATACGGTATTAACATCAATGGCGAGTACATCATTCACCTTCGATTTGCCGACGATATAGTCCTTATGGCAGAATCGCTGGAGGACCTAAGCACTATGCTCAATGCCCTCAATAGTGTCTCCCAACGGATAGGTCTCAAGATGAACATGGACAAAACAAAAATCATGTTTAATGTCCATGTCACAACTATGCCGGTAGTTGTTGGGAGCACTAAGCTCGAAGTTGTTGACGAATATGTTTACCTGGGACAAATAGTCCGACTAGGTAAGTCCAACTTCGACCGAGAGGTCAATCGACGGATTCAACTCGGCTGGGCAGCGTTCGGGAGATTACGACCCATTTCTCGTCAGGCATACCTCAAACCCTCAAAACAAAATTGTTTAACCAGTGCATGTTGCCAGTGATGACATACGGAACTGAGACGTGGTCCTTCACTGCTGGCCGTATGAGGAAGCTCAAGGTCGCTCAGCGAGCTATGGAGAGGGCTATGCTCGGGGTTTCTCTGCGTGATAAACTTAGAAATGAGGATATCCGCAGTAGAACCAGAGTAACCGACATAGCCCAAAGGATTAGTAAGCTGAAGTGGCAATGGGCCGGCCATATAGCTCGAAGAACCGACAACCGATGGGGAAGAAAGGTTCTAGAGTGGCAGCCTCGTACCGGCAGGCGAAGTGTAGGGCGTCCCCCACTAGATGGAGTGACGACCTGGTAAGACATGCAGGAAGTCAATGGATGCAGGTGGCTCGGGACCGTGCTTTGTGGCATTCCGTGGGGGAGGCCTATGTTCAGCAGTGGACTTGTGAAGGGCTGTAATGATGATGATGATGATGATCCTTAGGAACAGTAAAGAATGAAAAGACGACATTCCTATTGTTATTTAAGCACCCGTATACTATGCAGTACCTTTTGGCTTTTTGAGAGGCCATACTTGAATAAAAACTCAAAAATAAATATCAAAAGTGCCTAAATACTTATTAGAGAAAAATATTTTTTATGTTAACGTAAGGCGCGCGTCAGCTCGAGCGGGCGCGTGACAACCTCACGGCATTAGCCCCGCATGCGGGGCCGCACAGGGTAGGTATATTTTCATGCCTAAAGCGCGGAGTGAGACAGGCCTGATACAACTATAATATTCGTGCAGTATGGCTCTACCACGATAGATGAATGCCAACCTAAAATTTATAGCAAAATCCCCCCTATAAGGCAATATATGATGAAGGCCTGTGCTAAATTGATTTTATTAGTTTGAAATGATGATGATGATGAGTGAGGTAATTTTGGTCTCAAATTCAGTATTTATCAATCTTAGTATTTTTACCCAAGTAAGGTAGGTTCTCATCGCCGACCGTAGAACATAACAACATTATGCTGCTTTCTCAACTTTAACCATACGTGTGTACATCTAAAAGCCTGTTGTAAAATAATGTAATTGATTCTGATATATTGATTTCGATTTCGAATTGAACAAAAAAAGTTAATTAGTCTCTTTACTTTATAAAATACTGGCGCGTTGTGGAAACTTTACAGTGTGATATTCATATTAAATTGGTAATGAAAAGCATTCAGAATGAGCATCATTTTGTAGAATTTGCCCCGCGTATTCTGGGGGGGGCGAAATTCCGCTCAAGACGAAACCTGCTCGGGGCAAGCGGAGCAAAAAGACAAAGGCAACCCCTGCTACGCTTTCCGTGGATTTCTGCAATATCAGGGGACTTCATTCAAACCTAAACGCCGTCCACTACCATCTGGAGACGGCAAAGCCGGCCTTGCTCTTTCTAACCGAGACACAGGTGTCCTCTCCGGCTGATACTTCGTATCTCTCCTGCCCGGGGTACAAATTGGAACACTCCTTTGTGCCCCGGGCTGGAGTTCGTGTACGTCAGAGGACATCTGTTATCGACGCCTCGGCAGTCTTGAAGGTACGGACCTGTCCATCCTATGGCTGCGCGTAGACAGCGACGACCATCCTCGCGTCTACGGGGCCTCTATAGGTCCCATAGCGGTAATGCCGACACAGACCGACTCATCGACCACGTCCAAATGGCTGCAGACTCCGTGCTACAACAGGTCCTTCCGCAGAGATCGTGATGCTCGGTGATTTTAACGCCCACCACGCTGAATGGCTTGGTTCCCGTTTAACCGATCATGCGGGTAGATCTGTTTATGACTTTGCCTTGGCATATGGTCTGACACAACTGGTTACTTCGCCTACGCGGATCCCAGATGTGGAAGACCATGTACCTTCCCTGTTGGACCTTCTGCTGACCTCTCATCCGGACGGATATCAGGTCTCCGTCGATGCCCCTCTTGGCTCTTCGGACCATTGTCTGATCCGGAGCACGGTGCCACTCACGCTCCCATCGCAGTTGCGATCTGCAGCTCGCCACCGTGTTTGGCACTATAGGTCAGCCGATTGGGATGGGATGCGGTCTTTTTGCATCCTATCCTTGGGGGCGGGTTGCTTCTCGCCGGATGATCCCAACGTTGTTGCCGATTCTGTCACTGATGTGGTACTTCAGAGAATGGAATTATTTATTCTATCATCTGTGGTGCCTATCGGAGGCAGAACTCAGCCATGGTTTGGTCGCTCCTGTAAAGTTGCATCACGCTATAAGCAGGAGTGCTACCGGGCCTGGGCTGACGCATCAACGTCCGGGATGTAAACACTAGCGCTCTTAAAAGAAGTATAATTCTGCCTCCAGGTCCTTCAAAGTGTCATTGCCAAGGCAAAGTCAGAGCACATCGGCAGAATTGGCGAGAAACTAGTTCGTCTCCCTACGGGAACACGTGCATTCTGGTCTCGCCAAGGCTGTCCAAGGAACTTCTGTCAGCCATCTCTGCCATCTCTGCACAGGGTGGACGACTCACTGGCCCATGACGCAAAGGAGAAAGCCGATCTGCTAGGCTCTTTTTGCTTCCAACTCGACTCTTGATGACGGGGAACATACCGCCTACCATCCCGCGGTGTGAGTGCTCCATGCGGGAAGTGCTGTTTACACAGCGCTCGGTGCGTAAAGCACTTCTCTCCTGGACGTCAACAAGTCGAGTGGGCCTGATGGAGTCCCACCTATTGTGCTGAAGACGTGCCCGGAGTTGGCACCGGTTTTAACGCGTCTTTTCCGGTACTCCTACTCCCTAGGCGTAGTCCCGAACTCATAGAAGGCAGCTTTGGTGCACCTGATCCCCAAAAAGGCAACCGCTCAGATCCGTCCAACTACAGGCCTATCGCTATCACCTCCTTGTTCTCCAAAGTAATGGAAACTGTTATCAACTGCCAGCTCATGCGGTACCAAGAGGATCACCAGCTGATTAGTGACCGCCAGTACGGTTTCCGTCGAGGTCGCTCAGCTGGTGATCTTCTAGGTTACCTAACTCATAGATGGGCGGAGGCAGTGGAGTCCAGGGAGAGACGTTGGCCGTTAGTTTGACGTAGCGAAGGCCTTCCATCGGGTTTGGCACAAAGCGCTTCTTTGAAGCTCCTTCCTATGGGCTTCCCGAGAATTGTGCAATTGGATCACTAGTTTTCTTGCAGATCGGACATCAAGGTCGTAGTAGACGGTGCATGCTCCGATTACAAACCATTAACGCTGGTGTTCCACAAGGCTGCGTGCTATCACCAACGCTGTTTCTTCTGCATATCAATGATATGTTGCAAACTGGTAACATTCATTGCTATGCAGACGACAGCACTGGTGATGCTTTATACACCGGCCGTGCCAATATTTCTCGGGAAAACGTCACTGAGTACCGGAACAAACTTGTGTCTGAAGTCGAGACTTTGTTGAACAAAGTCTCAGACTAGGGCGACTAAATCTCGTCCAGTTCAATCCCCAGAAGACACAAGTTTGCGCGTTTACCGCTAAAAGAACCCTTTGTCGTATCTCCTCAGTTTCAAGGCGCTCCCTTGTTGCCTCAGCCAGTATCGGAATCCTCGGTGTCGACATATCGGTGATGTGCAGTTTCGTGGTCACTTGGAAGAGAAGGCCAAATTGGCCTCTAAAAGCTTGGCATGCTCAGCAGAGCGGGACAGTATTTCATGCCGGCACACCGCTTGCAACTTTACAAGGCGCAAATTCGGCCCCACATGGAATACTGTTCCGCGTTCGAGCAGTTCTGTTCGATCGGCTTGACTCACTGGCACTGCGTAGAGATGTTGCATCTCTTTGCGTATTTTATCGCATGTACCACGGGAGTGCTCTGAGGAATTGTTCAGACTAATTCCAGCCGCTCAATTTCACCATCACACATCGCGACAGAACTCGAGATACCATCCATACCATCTGGATGATTGGCGGTCCACCACTGTGCGATTTAGAAGAAGTTTTCTTCCTCGCACAACTTACTTGTGGAATCGATTACCACCAGCGATTTTTCGGACCGATACGACTTAGGGACCTTCAAGAAAGAGCCTACTCCTTTTTAAAGGCCGGCAACGCATCTGCAATTCCCCTGGTGTTGCAGTTGTTCATGGGCGGCGGTAATCACTTACCATCAGGTGAGCCGCATGCTCGTTTGCCCCCTCTCCTATAAAAAAAAAAAAAAATTATACTAATAATAATAAATACTTGATGTATTCTTTAAATGGAATAAAACTACATTTTAGCGTTCCACTGTATAAAATAAAAAAGATAAAAAAATTTTAACCAAATAAAAAGGAAAACTACAAATTTTGCTTGTATTATATAAATATTAACATGTTATGTGTATATGTATGTATACATAGTGTATATAATAATATATACACTATGTATACATACCATATTAGCATATTGGGCACTTTTGCATTAAAACAGAATCCTGTCATTATTAATTATAACTTATATGACGCGCCTTTGGTAAGAGTATATGACATACGTGACTTAGGCTTAATATTAGATACTAAATTAAGTTCTCACAATCATATGACATCCATTTGCAAGTTAGCTAGTAAGACTTTGGGTTATGTGATGAGGACTGCTGCTGACTTTGATGATATAAGGGTGGCTAAAACTTTATATAATGCGTATGTTCGAAGTAAACTATCCTTACGAGAAAAAGTATACTCTCTTGTTAGAGAGGATAAAACGTAAATTTGCTCGTTGGCTTTATAAGAAAAATCATGGGTACTATCAACTACCCTTATTTGTATCCTTCTTTA
>JAGSMP010002007.1:0-33199 GCA_029286625.1 Parnassius orleans | reverse complement strand
ATCCTGTCATTATTAATTATAACTTATATGACGCGCTTTGGTAAGAGTATATGACATACGTGACTTAGGCTTAATATTAGATACTAAATTAAGTTCTCACAATCATATGACATCCATTTGCAAGTTAGCTAGTAAGACTTTGGGTTATGTGATGAGGACTGCTGCTGACTTTGATGATATAAGGGTGGCTTAAACTTTGTATAATGCGTATGTTCGAAGTAAACTATCCTTACGAGAAAAAGTATACTCTCTTGTTAGAGAGGATACAACGTAAATTTGCTCGTTGGCTTTATAAGAAAAATCATGGGTACTAATACTACCCTTATTTGTATCCTTCTTTATTCGTCTTGGGTATCATAGTCTTCGTTTTGCCAAGATACTTTAATGGTTCTTCGTCTATCACGATATTTGTAATTCCAACAAGATAGGGCAAACATTTAGAGTTGGATGATTGGAAGATTGTGTAGTACAACATAACTCTATACTTTCATATATAACTATAGAACTTTCGAATTCTTTTACAGCAAATCAGATGGGTGTATATGGACCATGGACCACTGATTCCACGCTTCTTGTAATCTTAGAGACATTAAAAGTCTAATGAGACTTTTAATGTGGTATTGTGGAATAAGTAATATCAAAATTTTTCGTTCATCAGCTCCTATGATTTACATCGGCATCGCTCAATATTGAGACCGTAAGAAACAGTGGAAAATGGAAATACAAAAATGATCAACGAATGGAATTTATACTATTTTTTTATAAATGATATGTTTAAGAACTTCTATCTCCCATGCACACGATTTAATATTTCTACATGGAAATTTTTAATGGAAATTTTTACTTTGTTATCTATAATGTTTGTCTAATATTTTTCAGAGAGAGTATGAAAATTATAGTGCAACCTTTATCGATCGACACAAATGAACATTTACGTAGATTTTATTTTCTGTTTGACTTCTTCAGATGTAGTTAGAAAAAAAAATTACCAATTGTAAAATGTACAAACTAATAAAAGTGTCAGTTACTTAATGCATTTTGATAACAAAACTTAAGAACCCTGATCGCCAGGCGAGCGTTACCGCACCAGGATGGTTTGCAGATGAACCAGGATTGCAGCTCATCAGCTTTGTTTAAAATTTAGCGTGGCAAACTACACAAAACAGCGCATTGATCAACGAACGGCCATTAGGATGCCGCTGGTTGTAGCGAGCAGTTTCGGTGAGCGGACTACAAAATGGATATTTATATTCAGTAGTGAATTCACAACTGCAGTTTTAGCATTTAAATAGTCTAGAGTATAGCAAGTCCAGCGTACTAGTATTTAACGAGGTCAGTGTTTCGCGGGCACTTGACCACCGACGTATTTTTGCTCCTGTTTTTTGTTAGTTAATGTTGAAGTGAATTTAATACAAAAGCTGTGCGATTTTGCGTATTAAATGTTTGCTGTGAACTATTAGTGGAAACAATGTTACAAGTTTTTGATAATGATATATGAAAATTTTATGTTTTTTATCTGTTTTGGCGAGTTGAGATACTATTGTTCTCAATTAACTGCTGGGTAAAATCTCATATAAACTTTGCAATGTGATGGCATATTCTGAAGAGTTATGAATTAAATACACATCAGAATACTGAACTTTTAATATTTCAACTGAAAGACCTTTACATGGTCATGTAATAAATTTAAATAAATAAATAATCATTTATTTCAATCCATCAGATAATAGTTACAGTAGTACTTGAAATGAAATTAAATTTTTAATTATATATGAATTAAATTAAAATAAAATTGAATTATATTAAATTAAAATTATTAAAAACCAGATTAAAACCAAATTAACATCATTAAATATAAAATCAATAATATGCCTGCCTCAGAGTCATTTGTTTGTTTGTTCTTACATTAATCATATAATATGTAAGAACATGTTCGTAAATACGCTCAAGATGGTGTCGGAGATGATCCGAGCCTGCACCCCAGAGATGTGCACCGCTTTCGCATCGTCGTAGAAACAGTCGACACGGGCGTCGGCGAACATCCCTGATGCGTTGAAGTGCCGGGCAGCCCCAACAGCACCCTGAACGCATTATTATATTACACGGAGTGCGTTGTACTGCTTCTGGGTATATAACACCCACAGGCTGGCTGTACCAGGATGTACAAAATGCTCTGAAAAGAGTTATTTTGAGAGCCCCCGAGCAACGAACAAACCTGCGAGTGATCATATTGGCCCTCACAGACAACGCCCTCCGCTCTCTATCGATGTCCGCATCGTCCCTAGGTCAGGGGTCACGATATGCCCGAGAGATTTAAACTGTTCGACTCTTTTTTAACTCGACACCGTTCAATCTAATAGGTGGAACAGTCTTCGGGTAGCCCCGCCCCCTGGCCTGAAAGACCATGCATTCACTCTTCTTTGCGTTATAGAGCAACCTGTGATCCAGCGCTGCAGATTCCCAGCAACCTCGACAGACCACACACCGAGGCACTCAGCAGCACCATGTCGTCCACATAGCTAATATTAACCCCGGAGCTATCTGTTAATTCAGTCAATGATTTTTTCGCTAATATAGGCAAAAATCTCGCCGAAAAGATACCGGGTGGACTTACAGAGTCAACAAAAAGCTTTTAACAACAATAACAACAACTCGCAGTCCATGGTATTGTTACCAACGGATGAGGACGAGGTTGCAAAATTAATAATATCTCCGTAATGACTGTGCTGTGGGTTGGGATGGAATATCCTCTAATCTCCTTAAAAGGCATATTAATGTAGTTGTCCCACCCTGACATACATCTGCAATCTGGCTCTCACAACCGAGAAAATTCTAAAGCTTTTAAAAATCGATTATACACCCGATTTATAAGGGTGGGGACAGAGATCGTGTCAATAATTATAGACCTATATCTGTGCTGCCTGCCTTGTCCAAAATACTCGAACGCATGATAAACAACAGGCTCGTAAATTACTTGGAAAAAATGATTTACTCACCCTCACAATATGGTTTTAGGTCAGGTAAATCTACATCCGATGCGATTCATGACCCTTAATTATATTTTACAAACTTGGAAAATGGGCATAAAGTTCTTGGCATACTAGATCTCGCCAAAGCTTTCGACACGGTTTCTGTACCCATACTTTTACGTAGTATGAGAGTATAATTAGAGGTATACAACTGCAACTTTTGAAGACTACTAGTGGACGTACTCAGTGCGTTCAGGTAGATAATTCATCAGTGCTGAACGCACAATTACTTATGGTACGCCTCAGGGCAGTGTACTCTCCACTCTCTTTCTTATATATATTAATGAACTGAGTGCTCCTCTTCCCAAAGGACGGATCAAGTTTTGCAGATGATACCGTCCTCCTATTTAGCGCAGGCTCATGGCAAGTTGTCTTTACGTACGCCCAGTTGCTACAATACAGTCTCAAACTGGCTTCAAAGTAATGTACTGACACTGAACATAGATAAAACATGTTATGTGTTTAGATTAAAAATAACACATTAACTACATCATCTCTACCATATACCATCGTAAGTCACTCATGTTCCAACCCACTTAATAACGCAGATACCTGCATAAAACTATGTCAAGCTGACAAAGTAAAATATCTAGGAGTTATAATTGATAGCACTCTACGTTTTCATGAACACATTAATACCCTTAATAACAGGTTGCGTAAACTTATATATGTATTTAAAACTTTGAGACGTGGCTGACGAAAACTAAAGAAATCCGTCTACTACGCCTTGGCCCAATCTCTGTTAACATATGGTATAACCTCCTGGGGCGGTGCTCCAAAATCTAAAATGCTTCAATTGAGAGAACGCAGAGAGCCATCTTAACAGTCTCTTTTCACTGCCGTATCGCTATCCTACAGACCTCCTATATAAAGAGTTGAAAATATTAACTGTGAGACAACTGTTTATACAAAGAACCTTACTAAAACAACATGCTCTACTAAAATACAATCCTCACTCTCCCGAGGTAAAAGGCATTTTAACCCCTGGACCGCTGTCATATAACTCTATCCACCAAATTATCTAAACGTTTCTTTTGTCACCTTGGGGGTTTTTTATACAATAAAGTCAATAAGATTATTCCTATATTTAACGTTAATAAGACTATATGCAAAAAGAAAATAACTATCTGGCTCCAAGAATTAAATTATTATGACACTGAAAAGCTACTTACTAATCCTACCTAATTAACCAAATCAAATGTAATTACTAACCAGTCACAAACTAAGAAACAAAAGCACGCACACACACACACACACACACACACGCGCGCGCGCGCGCGCGCACACACACACACGCAAACACACACGCGCGTACACACACACACGCACACACATGCACGCACACACACACACACACACACACACACACACACACACACACACACACACACACACACACACACACACACACACACACACACACACGCACCACTTTTTAATATATCTAAAATCCTAATTAGATGAAAGAAGATATTATGTAATTTATAAATATGGTACATGTACGAATGCATAATAAAATTATTGTAATTAAAACCATAGGGCGGAGATCTGGCGTCCTGAAATACAGGCGTAAAGCCTAGCTTAGGCACCAGTCTCCCACAGTATAATATTGAGGCTATACTATAATATTATGTACAATAATTCTGTATTGTGGTGAGAAAATAAATTATTATTATATTATTATTATATTTTAAATTTTTTTTCTCAGCTGAAAGCTGGTAAATAAATGGCGATTACGGGTTGAAACCAAGTAACCGTCATTGTGATAGGGGATAAACTACATTACTGTCCTGCATGCATTTTCGAACGATGCGACATGTATTTAAGATTGCTGCTTTTTGTAAATTAATGTATGAGTTCGGTGATATGTCTAGCATTTTCAAACTATGATGTAAGTGCTTCGGGATTATTCCGGTGGTAGAAAGTACTATGGGTATTATAAAACCTTTTTTCATCTTCCACATTTTTGTTATTTCTTCTTTCAGTTCTGTGTATTTATTTATTTTTTCGGTTATAGTTTTAATTAAATTATGCGTATTAGGTACGGCTATATCAATTATATATACTGTTTTATTTATTTTATCTTGGAGTGTTATATCTGGTCTATTATGATGGATGGTTTTGTCTGTGAGAATAGCATGGTCGTAGTACATTTTATAATTTGTATTTTCAAGTACGGCCGTTGGTGTGTATTTGTAATATGGTCTATGTGAATCTGGGATGAGGTTGTGTTTGATTGCTAATTTTGTGTATTATATTTACTATCTGGTTGTGTCTGTGTGTAATCTGTCTGCGTGAGTGATGGGCAAGCTCCTATAATATGCTGAATGGTCTCAGGCTGTTTTGACATTTTCGACATTTATCATCTGATATTGTTGGGTCTTTAATTATATATTTTTGATAATTTTTCGTATTGATGACTTGATCCTGTATTGCTATCATAAAGCCTTCTGTTTCAGGGAATAAGTAACCACATACAAGCCACCTATTCGATGCCTCCGAATCTATATGTGCTTGATCTAAGTCATAAGGATGTCTGCCATGCAAAACTTTCTTTTTCCATTGTACTAATTTGAAGTCTTCTCTATTTGTATGCTGATCATTTATTTCTGTTATATGTGGCTTTTCTGCAAGGTTTAGTGGTGTTAGGTTCACGTCTATACTAACAATAGCATTGTGTAATTTACTGGTAGTCATTTTTCTATGAAAGAAAGATCTGAGGGTTGAGAGCTGCTTAGTCCAGAGCGCTTGGATGTCTATAAGACCTCTTCCACCATGATTTCTGCCTATTGAAATTCTTTCTACTGCAGACTTGGGATGTAAATGATTAAATTTTGTTAGTATGGTACGTGTTTTTATTTCAAGGCTAACTATGTCTGTTTTTGTCCATTTTATTATACCAAATGAATATGTTAATATCGGAATTGCATAAGTATTAATAGCTTTAATGAGGCTTTTGATGTTAGTTGGTTTTACAGATTCGGCTTACTCTATTTTGTATTCTGTTAATAATGCGTTTTTAAGCTAATGTGGTCTAATAGCTTGGATTGCTGATATCCTAAGTACTTATATACCTCATCTGACTCATGGACGAAATAATGCCTCCTTCTGGTAAAGTGTAGGGTCCTGGTTCTATTTTTCCCTTCTTTATATTTAAAATTTTACATTTTTCTAATCCAAAATGCATATTTATGTCGTTACTGAATTTACTTGTAATATCTAATAAGATTTTCATGTCTTTAAATGAACTGGCGTAAAGCTTTATATCATCCATATATATCAGATGTGATATCTTTATCTCGGCATTAGGGAGTTTTACAAGGTAACCTTTCTTTTGATCATTAAGTAGACGAGATAATGGGTTTAGTGCGAGGCAGAACCACAATGGGCTCAAAGAGTCGCCCTGGTAAATACCTTTCCGGATAGCTATATCCCTCGTATTAAGACTACTGTTATTGGTATGCAAATGTAAAGAGGTTTTCCAGTGCAACATAATATTTTTCAAAAAATGTATTAAAATGGGGCTTATTTTATAAATGTTTAATACTTGAATTAGCCAAGTATGAGGTACGCTATCAAATGCTTTACGGTAGTCAATAAATGTGCAATGTAAGTTTCTCTTCCTTAAATTTGCGTGTCTATGAATGGTTGAGTCAATTATGAGCTGCTCCTTGCAACCCATGTGGTTCCTCCTACACCCTTTTTGTTCTTCTGCCATAATCATGTTAAGCTCTAGGTGTGAATTTATTTTTGCAGTAATAATAGCGGTTAAAATTTTGTATATTGTGGGTAGACAAGTAATTGGGCGATATTGGGATGGATTATTTGTAATATTACTTTTAAGAATCATATACGTAATCCCTTTTGAAATAAATGGCGGAAGTGGTTGCTTTTGGAGTATAACATTTGTAAAAGTTTTAGCGAGAGCCTTATGGAGTGTATGTAATTTTTTATACCAAAAATTGTGAATGTTGTCTATTCCTGGTGATTTCCAATTGCCAATTTCCAGTTTAGAAGTAGCGATTTTTATGTTATTTTCTGTTATTTCGTCAAATATCATTTCCTCTATTGAATTCCATTTAATTTTCTCCTCTTGTATCCAGTCTGCACTTTCATTGTGCGATACTGGCTTCTCCCATATATCAGACCAAAACTGTTCAAGCTGCTCTTTTGTTACCATTTGTGTATCATCCCTATTATTAGTTATATTTTTATCTTGCTTTAATTGTCGATAGAACAATTTTTCGTTCGTTGTAAAAAGTTTATTTTCTTGTTTTCTTTCATTAGCCTTCGAATATCTTCTAAGTCTTTGTTTAAGTGATAATTTTTGTTTGAGAGTGTCAAGGTATTCTTCAGGTGATTTGTTTGTGTTTTCATGAGTTGTATGTGTTTGATAATTTCGAAAGACTTTTTCTGCTGTTTTAGTTACTTTTTTGGACCTATTGCCTTTAATGTATTGAGTAAGTCTACCTATATCTGATCGGAGCTGGTTTATTCCTTTTTGCAATCTTATTTGCCATGCTGGTTCTAAGTTACGCTTGTGATTTGGCAGTTGATTTTCAATTTTTTTAAACCTATTCTTTTGTTATAACCATAGCGCTACAATATACAAGGGTATGAATGTCAGTTAAAAGCGCATTGTCTGTAATAAATCGGTTCAGTATATTATTGTTAAAAATATCTATTAGATTTGTAAGCTTTTACTATATTTTAATTTAGGTAATTTGGTCTGCATGTAGGATCCATACCTGAGTATTGGAATATTGTTGTTAATTAATTCTTCATGTAGTTTTGTACTAGCTTCCTCCTATAGTAGTTTCTTGTTCCAATGTTGTCAGATCTGTTTCTAAAATTATGTCGTATACCATATCTTCCTGGTGGGAGTATTTGAGTTTGTGAAGAATGGGTGAGTGAGTGGTTCTTGTAGTGGATGAATAAGAGATTTGATCGCATGATTGAGGTTGAGGTAAATCATTTGTTGAAGTGCTACTAAGTCTGTTGGGTGAGAACAAGGAAGAGTGTTGTGGCTGTCATTGCGAACGGTATTTGTTTTTTCAATTTTACGCCTGACTTCATTTTTAATTGTTCTAATTCTTCCTCAGAGATATTTCTTTTAATTATCATTCGTCTCTGGTCTGAGATTCTTTGCTCTGTAACATTTACTCCCGGTATTGTTTAGTAAACGATTCATGCAGGATTTTTCTGTAACAAGTCATATCTGTCTCTAATTTTGTTATAGTGTAATATGTACGCATGATAAACATGTTGACATCTTTTGACCATGTCATGGCCTTGCTTTACCAGCCTTAGTGGACGCAGGTAAAAGGATTCACCTCCTGCGTAACATCTAAAGTTGGTAGATCTATTTGAATGTGGTAAATTATGACTTGTTAAGGATGACGGTGAAGGTATGCACGAAACAGTAGATGGGCTATAAGGTTCTTTTAGTAAAAGTGACGGTGATGAATTGTTAGTCTGTCTGTTTTGTGTCGAGTTGGCTGTAGCATTTCGGTAACCGGAGGAGCCCGCCTATTCAGCTCCTCTCCACTGACGGATCGTATACTGTCGCACCCAGCGTCAGCTCCAAGTGCGCCCCGGCGATCACCCCGGGCAGCGGCCCTAAACGTTTACTTAATCGAGTCTCCATGTTTAATGGGTTACCAGTTCCGTGTTAGCCGTGCCAGTAAAATATATCACGTGTCCGCCTACGTGAATCAGATGGTCTCGGACGTACGGTTGGATTTTAGGGCTTATTATTATTATTATTATTATTGTTTTAAATTTTTTCTCACCTGATAGCTGGTAAATAAATGGCGATTACGGTTGAAACCAAGTAACCGTCATTGTAATATAAACTACATTACTGTCCTGCATGAATTTTCGAACGATGCGACATGTATTTAAGATTGCTGCTTTTGTAAATTAATGTATGAGTTCGGTGATATGTCTAGCATTTTCAAACTATGATGTAAGTGCTTCGGGATTATTCCGGTGGTAGAAAGTACTATGGGTATTATAAAACTTTTTCATCTTCCACATTTTATTATCTTCTTTCAGTTCTGTGTATCTATTTATTTTTCGCTTATAGTTTTAATTAAATTATGCGTATTAGGTACGGCTATATCAATTATATATACTGTTTTATTTATTTTATCTTGGAGTGTTATATCTGGTCTATTATGATGGATGGTTTTGTCTGTGAGAATAGCACGGTCGTAGTACATTTTATAATTTGTATTTTCAAGTACGGCCGTTGGTGTGTATTTGTATATGGTGTATGTGAATCTGGGATGAGTTTGTGTTTGATTGCTAATTTTGGTGTATTATATTTACTATCTGGTTGTGTCTGTGTGTGTAATCTGTCTGCGTGAGTGATGCAAGCTCCTATAATATGTTGAATGGTCTCAGGCTGTTTGTGACATTTTCGACATTTATCATCTAATATTGTTGGGTCTTTAATTATATATTTTGATAATTTTTCGTATTAATGACTTGATCCTGTATTGCTATCATGAAACCTTCAGTTTCAGGGAATAAGTAACCACATACAAGCCACCTATTCGACGCCTCCGAATCTACATGTGCTTGATCTAAGTCATAAGGATGTCTGCCATGCAAAACTTTCTTTTTCCATTGTACTAATTTGAAGTCTTCTGTTTGTATGCTGATCATTTATTTCTGTTATATGTGGCTTTTCTGCAAGGTTTAGTGGTGTGAGGTTCACGTCTATACTAACAATAGCATTGTGTAATTTACTGGTAGTCATTTTTCTATTAAAGAAAGATCTAAGGGTTGAGAGCTGCTTAGTCCAGAGCGCTTGGATGTCTATAAGACCTCTTCCACCATGATTTCTGCCTATTGAAATTCTTTCTACTGCAGACTTGGGATGTAAATGATTAAATTTTGTTAGTATGGTACGTGTTTTTATTTCGAGGCTAACTATGTCTGTTTTGTCCATTTTATTATACCAAATGAATATGTTAATATCGGAATTGCATAGTATTAATTTATTATTATTATTATTATTATTATTATTGACACAAACACCGTCAATATGGCAGCCGACACGGGTGCTGCTGAGCCTCCTCTATCAGCGTTCACGTACAGGTTGAAGAGCTTAGGCGAGGTCAGCCCCCTGCCTCACCCTGCACTCCAACCTGTACGGCTCCAACAGAGCACCGGACCATCGAACGATGTTGATCTGGTTAAAATACCAGTACTTGAAGATTTCTATCAGTTCGAGAGGCATTGAGATGTTCTTTAATTTTGCCATAACATGTCATAATTAACCAGGTCGAACGCCTTCGAGAGGTAGACGAAACAGGCATAATAGGTGTGTCCTTTCGGAGTAATACTTGACAGTTTGCTTTTAACAAAACATTCCGGCTTATTTAAAAAAAAAGGCAAAGTCATCATTGCCTTTGCCTTTTTTCTTTTTTTTTTTAGTCGTCGAGTCGCGGCGCATACGGACGTGTCGTACCGTTTAGTTAAAATTAAATCATTCTTAATAAATAAAGTCATTCTAAAATCATAATTTAATTTATCATTGCTAGTGTCGTTGGTTACGTGCCGTGTTGTATGATCTTCACAGTGAAGTTGCCCTCCGGTTATTATTGCATCTCACTCGCATAACACAGAGTAGCTAGAGTTCAGAGAAATTCTTCCGCAAAATGCAACGCTGACCTCCTAATAAGCGTCACGATTTTGATCCAGATTTATCGAACATAAGCATAAGAAAGCGAAAGAACGATCATGATATCACAGAATCTTTCCAAACATTTACGGATACCATATTTAAAAAAATGGATACCTGGAAAACAGAATTCGATAAAAATCTTTCACAAATAAACGACACATTAAATGTTATTATTAAGAAAGGTCTTACAAAAGTAAAAGAAGATTCTCTGGAACTGAAGACAGAGATAAAAAATACTCGGAAGGAATATACAGAAGTAAAAGCATGTGTCACAGTACTGAGTGCACAACAATCCGAAATGCAAAAAGAAATAATCACACTTCAAAAATCAGGTTAACTCTGACTGGCATGATGAAACCACCAAAAAGATTGAAGTCCTATCTGAGCACACAAAGAAAACCGACAACCTCAAATCGGAAATTAATAATCTCAAACTACAAAATCAATAATTAAATCGACAAATGAATATTAACTAGCAACGTGACCGACTGCTAAATGTGGAAATTGTCGGCATACCAGAATCAATCAACGAGGACCTGAATGATACCATCTTGAAAATATGTAAACACATCGGAGTTGAAATCAATATAAATTACATTCTGCAGGTTAACAGAGTATCCCCAAAAGTAAAATTGCCAGGTCGATCCAGGGTGATCATTGCCAAAATGAAATCAAGGCTCCTGAAAGATAACCTAATATCTCTATCGCGTAAAAATCGTCTAACCACTAAGGACATTATGCTATCAGGCGAAAGCAGACCAATTTTTATCAACGAGTACTTAACCTCTCACAATAAGCAGCTCCTAAAAAAGTGCAAAGATTTTGCTAAATCGAAGCAGTACCAGTTCGTCTGGACAAAAAATGGAAGAATTTTCATACGACGAAACGATACATCTCCTGGCGTGCAAATTTTCGACGAGGAGGATCTCAAGAAAATTATCACCAAACAATAGCTGATGTCGTTTTTATAATGTTACTATTTTTACCTAATTGATTTTCGTGTCTATGGTTTGTTAATGATTACTAATCTTTATCATAACCGTAATAATATAAGAATAGATAATTTAATTGCTTTCCACAATACCATGTTAATTAAAGAAACTTTTTTGTCCATATTTTCTCTGAAGTTAGTCTACTCTGTGATCGAACTAATTATTGTTACATTTTGTACTTTTGCATTTACACCTTGCACTACAACTTTATATTGGTTTGTCGATTAAATGGCAGGTACCGTAACACACAATATTTAAACTTTTCGGTTCACTGTAACAAACTAGTAAAGTCAAAGACAAGTTTTTTATTATGCACATGTCTTTTTTGAACTTATGAGGACATCACAGACTAGTATGATGCTTACGCATGAGGACATGTAATATCCATGAGCACATAATGGCACTTCAAATAACCTCTTTCATCATTGTTTATAATAAGCAAAGTACTACGCAATCACAACTAATTACATGTATCGGCATTGGGTGCACGGCGTTCTGCACCAGCAACATTTTTATTTTACAATACCGCCAACTTGCCCGGGAAATGATGCGATTAATGCATATTAGTAGTACATTACGCTCAATAAGTAAACACTTTAATATTCTATCACAAACACACGTAAAGCCTAATAATATAAAAGACAATCTTTATTCGTTACTGTTATTCTGCGGAAATGGTATGTTTAGCGTTTTTAGCGAGCGTGAATCTCATTATGCAACAAGTAATAGAAACATACTTAATACTCGTAAACATAATTTTACCAATACATATCCGTGGATGTTATTAATTTTTATATCATTTGTTTCCGGTAAACTTATAAGACATTTATAATTTATTAAATTAATATAATATGTTTAAAATGGCGGTCCAATATAACAAATTAGGGAAAGATTTATCTATTTACTATCAAAATGCCCGCGGACTGAGAACCAAATGTTTACAACTGCGGCAACAAATTTTGTGCAATGAGTATGACATTATTGTAATCACAGAAACCTGGTTGCATGATGGGATTTTCGATGGGGAATTTTGCGATAACAGATATGACGTGTTTCGCCATGACCGTGATCTAGACTTAAGTTGTAAAAAAATTGGAGGAGGTGTTATGATACTGGTTCGCTGCGGACTAGGTGCGACGCGCTGCGAAATCGCCGCCGCGGTCGCTGCGGGTTTCGAGCCACGCACGGAGATTATGACGGTGTCGGTGCCGGTGTGTGCACTCGTGGCCACTGCTGACCTATGTATTAGCGCGATTTATATTCCACCTGACTCGGAGCGTATTCCGGGAGATATAGAATGCCTACTGCAAACTCTTACAAGTATAATAGGCAGAAACGGTATACAGGGACATAATATGTTAGTGATGGGCGACTTCAATTTGCCATGTATATCGTGGCACAGGGATGGCCCTGTGCATACAAGTGGTTGTAACGTGGACGTGCGGGACGCTGGAATCAGACTGACAGAAGAATTGAGTTTTCTAGGGTTAAAACATTATAATACCATTATAAATCACGCTGGCAATACATTAGACCTAGCATTTTCCGATCTTCCATTGGAAATCACTAACTACACTTCACCCCTAGTTAACATTGACCGGGCTCACCCAACTCTTGTAATAGAGGTCTTAGATATCACATTAACCCCTATAGTTGAAGCATCACTCCCAAAGCATAACTTCAATAGAGGCGATTATGATAAAATAAATGAAGCGTTTGGTAACATCGATTGGCTATCTTTGTTGGGCTCGTGTGGAGCTGAGGACGCTTGTAATATTTATTAATAACATAATCAAAAAACATATTCCTTATAAACCAACACATGGCAACCATAATTATCCATTCTAGTACGACCAAGCTCTAATAAAAATAATAAAAGAAAAATCGAAAGCACATAAAAGATGGAAAAAATACGGCAATTATTTAGATTATGATGAATTTTCATTTTTACGTAAACGACAACAACGCGTGACTGATCAATGCTTCAAAAATTTTACAAAACAGGCAGAAATATCTATTAAATATACACCAAAGGCATTTTGGACTTATATAAAATCTATGCGCGGAGGATCGAACTATTCCAAACAAATGTCATACCGTGAAAACACAGTATCCAATGGGAGAGACATATGTGATGCATTTAACGATATCTTTAAAAACGTCTTCGGAGTCCCATCCACTGGGTCTACAGAAATTGAACGTGATAGCATAGTTGGTGACGCCATTTCAAAAATCCATATTGAGGAGTCTCTGGTCGAGAAAAGATTAAATCTCCTAGACGTCTCAAAGGGAGCTGGGTGTGATAATATTACACCATTATTCTGGCGTAACTGTGCAAAGACTGTCTGCACACCTATAGCCCGTATATTTAATATTTCACTCCGCGAGGGAGTCTTTCCTAGAATTTGGAAAAAAGCGCACGTGGTGCCTATACGTAAGAAGGGTAGCAAAAGTAAAGTTGAAAACTACAGGGGGATCTCAATCTTAAATACAATTAGTAAAGTCTTCGAAAAAATAGTTTTTGATACCATATATCCTGTTATAAGTAAAGGCCTTCCAGCTACCCAGCACGGATTTCTCAGATAACGCTCCACTGTCACAAATCTCGCGTGCTTTTCCAACTATTAACTATCAAATATGGATGGCGGAGGGCAAATTGACGTGATCTACACCGATTTTGAAAAAGCTTTCGATCGTGTGGACCACGTCATTCTTTTGAGAAAACTTCAGATGTTGGGTATTCACGGGGATCTGCTCAGGTGGATCGAATCATACTTACATAACAGGTCGCAAGCTGTGGTGGTGGGGGGATACAGATCGGACTTCATTGACATACCAACGGGTATACCCCAAGGTTCCCATTTAGGACCTTTATTTTATGATGCTTATGTCTACGATATCATCAACTGTTTTACATTTACACAACATTTAATGTACGCCGATGATAAAAAAAATATTCATCAAGTTTCAAAGTGAAGATGACTGTTTTAAAATGCAACTTGATTTAGACACCATATTAAATTATTACTTAGAGAACAAAATAACAGTTAACATTAATAAATGTGAGTGCATTACTTTCACGAGAAAACCTAACCCTATATTGTACTGCTACAACTTTAATGGAATACCAATTCGTAGAACATCGATTGCGAGAGATCTTGGCGTATACTTCGATAGTGAAATGCTTTTGTCTGACCATGTTGACAAAATAGCGGACAAAGCTTTTAAAATCTAGCATTTGTCATTACGTCATGCAAACCTTTTAAAAATCTAAGTACCTTGAATGCCTTATATAATACTTATGTCCGCAGTGTCGTTGAATATGTCTGCCCGGTCTGGTCCCCCCAATACGCCATTTACATAAATCGTCTAGAGCGCGTACAGAAAATATTCACTAAGCATCTTAATTATCGCGTAAATGAACCAGCCTTACCAACCTACCAAGAGAACTGTGACCGATTTAACTTACTTACCCTTGAAGATAGACGTAAACTAGTGGATGTATGTCTACTGTACGACATAGTGCACCGACGCATTGATTGCCCCGAGCTAGTTACGAGCGTGGGGCTTAACGTGCCTTTACGTGCCCCTCTCGCGTCTACCCAGTGTTTACAATGAATTCTTTGGAGAAATTGATATCTTTAACTACAGTAAGAACGCTTTTAGGCGCTTAGCTATTGAAAATCTTAAACCTAAAAGCTAAATAAACTAACATAATTTATAGTAAATTTAAAAATAATAATACTGCTAATTTAGCGTATAAAAAGTAACATGTGTGTATTCGTGTGCCTTTGTTTGTTACCGTTGAACAGTGCGTGCTGTTACTGATTTCATTAGTGTGCATGTACATATGTTTATTAATTTGTGTATGAGACTTGTCGAATGTGCGTATTGCCTGAGGGAATAAGTGCAATAATTTAAAGTTATAAGTGTAAAATTGAGTGTATACCTACTGATACTAATTATTACGACCGTAGTGTGCTATGCCATAGTAATTAAAGGAAACCTGTTATTGGCCTTATAATAAGAATAATATTGTTTAATGTAAACTATTTAGAACGCTGTTGGTTTCGAAATAAATAAATAAATAAATGCCAATACAACCTAATCTAGCGTATTTTGTTTACAAAATTTTGAATTAAACTGATACGTTATATTGTAAGATTTTAAGAGATTTAAAAATGTATCTCCAGGCCACTTGGCGGATAAAAACTTGAGTTTTTTCACTATTACATCACTTGTTACGTCTAACTAAATAGTGACAGCTCCGTGATGCACTGACTTAGCATCATAGATATACTTAGCATTGAGTTGCGGCGTTGAGTTGAACAAATATTTGTCTGGATGGGTCTGGATGTTTGTCCTTATGCAATTTATGTTTGTAAACTGCCTCCACGATACAAAAGAAATTCTAGGGGTGACGTTTAAAAAAAAAAACTAAAGTGTATATACGATCGTTAAATAAATAGCCCTTGTGAATGAGATGATCGCTACCATGCTGTTTTGAAATGTTTACATATTTAATTATATAACATATTTTATTGTAAATTAATGTTTAAATAAACTCTTAAATTTTTGCACATTCTTTAACTCTCTTTTAAATTTTTCTACTTTTAGGAATGTTCATAGTTTGCTTTATTCATTTCTAATCTGATTAATATAAAATATAGTTATTTATTTCAGAAATAAACATTAACTCTTACATTTTCATAACAACATGCTGCATGAAATCTGTCAAATATATTTAATCTCATTTATATAAGTGGTGTCGCCCAAAGTATCGTGGATACATTGTTAAAATAATATCGGAATTTGAAAATAAACGTTGGCAGCACTGTCAAATTGTCAATTTTATTATGACGTTTATCTTTTTTTCGTAGAAAAGTGAGAAAGTGACGATTAGGAGTGTTTATTTGGTACAATTATCACTTATCAGTAACTTATTTAAAATATGGCTGCTGAAATAAAACCTGCGCCCAGAACCCCAAACGATAGATTTTCTACAACCAAAAGCCAGCACTTTAAGCAAACTAGAAGGTTGCACCGACGATGTTAACGCTGCAGTCGTGATACCTGGGAAGATGGAGTTATAAGTGTTTGTGACGATAAGTAAGTGTATTTACTAATTGTTTAGCATAACCTCCATTGATAAGTATATCATGCATTTTTGCAAACTTTGTCCCTCGAGAAAATGTAAAGACCCGGAAACCTACTTTTTCAGCCGGTTCCTTTTAGTATATCTGTGATAAAGAATGATGTTTTGTTGTGTTGAGATAACGACACTTTTATTTTCGTTTCTTTTAAATAAATTAAAGTATAAGATATGCATTTTAGAGGAATTGACACCATTTTCTTGCAAGAAATGTTTTCGCTTGGCACAAAATTCATTTGTTAAAAAGCCATTGGCATGGCAAGGGCGCTGACATGTATTTATTTAATAACTCTTTTGAATATTTGTTACTTTTCTATATTTTTTTATGTTTCAATTTCTACAGCCTAACTCTTAATAAACATGAATTATGTGTTTTCTTACTGACCGATAGTGCAATATACAACTGATACTTTAAACCACTGCCTTTACAAAATCTTAAGTTATGCTTTTCTAAGCTTTGATATCCCCTTGGAGGGATCTTCTCTATCCCTCGTTGTCTCCTATTCCTCTCCACAAATTCTGTTTTGTTTTAAGAGATATTTTGCAATGAACCCTCTCCCTTCCCTGTTCCCTTACAACGCACCTTACTCCTCCGCAGGGTTGCTGCTTTAAAGCATTTTCAATCGTTTTCATAAAATGTTGATTTATTTCAAGTTCAGGTTGGACAAATATATTAAATTTTAGACACAATTTAGATGCTTGAGAATTGATACTTCTTAAAATAATATATGCTCAGAAAAAATATATGCATACATGAAATAAAAAAAGACTGCTAATCATACAATAATCATATGATTGAATTGAATAGAATAAATGGGCTGTTTTCTGCAACCCACGCCTAAGCGTGTATTTTACGTGTGAGCAGGAATAATGTATTTATTCGAGCCTGAAACTTCAAGAAGTTCAACAGTTCTTTGATGTTGCACGCAACGTGGAGTGATCCCGCGTGCCGAGATGTTTAGCCCTGTATGCAGGGACCCAGACATGTCTGCAACACGGCCGTCTTTCTTCTCCCCCATACATGCTCTGCACAGGGACTGTCCGTAACACTTATGGTAAATAAATGTTTGTTAAAGTTGCCGTGTCCTCTGATAGCACTTGTTACTATCCTGATACTAGCTTGTCTACAGTCAACTAGATTTTTCCAAAGTTGGGCATGTTGATTAGTGAAGTGTCTACGCACCAGTGAACGAACATTACCAAAGGGATTGGTATGATTGGTTCCGGCCCTATAGTGGCAGAGAGATCCTCTTCTGGCCAGTTCGTCTGTTGCATCGTTGCCTCTGGATCCACTGTGTCCTTTTATCCATTGCAGAGTCACATTGTTGTGTTTACATACCTCATTTAATTGTTGATGGCATTCATATATTAGTCCTGAGCTCGCCACATTGCAACTCAGGGCTTGTGTAGTACCGCCTACTGTTGGTCAGTATTCTGATGGAGAAGTCATTAACCTTTCTATCATCTATTGCTGGCGGTCAGAATGATACCCATACATTCCGCCTGAAAGACTGTGTTGTAGGTACCCAGCGGTGTGCATATGTGGATGTTGAGGTCTTCAGAAAAGTTCCAGATCCTACACCTTCATTTGTTTTAGAACCATCGGTGAAGACTAAGCTTTTGGGCTTAACTCCGGCTGGCTGGTTTCATTTAATTGTATCTTATACTTCTTATCGAATAAAAATTGATAAGGGATCTTATCTTATTTTGTAAGATAGGAATTTTGAGTGAATTCTATCAATTATGCCTGAATGAGGTCTCTATTCTTACTCCAAACATTTAGGGTCTTGAGTCTAATGGCAGCTAAAGTCGCTTCTTGTTGTATGTAGATGTTAGGTTAGTTACATCACCTCTAAGCCTGCTGTTGGTGTAGTTCTAATGCAGTCTCTGGTAACGCTGAAGCTTCTTTATAGTGGTAACTTCATTTGTTTTGGTCCACCATACCAGAGCGCGTATGTGATCATGGCCGAATTACAGTTTTGTATAGCCATAGTATGATTTTGGCGCCAGACCCCATCACAATACTGCATGGTGTGCGACCTGACCAGCGATCAGATTCCCTGCACCATCTCTCCACTATACGGAGAGCCGCTTCGGTCAGGTTGCACACCATGCTTGCTGTCTTTCCAGAGACCAGTATTGTCAGGTCATCAGCATAACCTACTATGTAGAAATGATTGGCATTTAATTTGCTGATGAGTTCATATATCACCATATTCTACAGGAGAGTGAAAAACCCCATCCTATGGGCAGCCTTTCTTAATCCGGATTGTTTGAGATTCACCAGCAATCTTTATTGTTCGTATTGAGCATGTTTACTATCCAGTCAATCAGGGCCGTTCAACTTTTGTCTACTGAGTGCAGTTTTTATGCTGGAGAAGTTCGTTCTGTCAAAAGCACCTTCTATATATATGAAGGAACCTAGACATATTACTTTGTTTTGGATGGCCTCTTCAATCTTTATTATTACTTGGTGAAGTGCCGATTCTGTCGATTTACCTAAGCTGTAGGTGTGTTGTTTGTCGTGTAGCGGTAAGTTCATTAGCGCCGACCCCCTTAATAACCTTTCACACATCCTGTCCATTGTCTTTAGGAGAAAGGATGTGAGGCTAATGGGTCTGTAGGATTTAGGATCTGTATAGTCGCCTCACCTGGTTTGGGTATGAATGTGACTTTCACTTCCTCCATCCCCTAGGAACATATTTAAGAGCCAAACAGGCTCTCATTATGGCAACAAGTCTGACTATAAGGGCTTTACTGTACGAGTGGGGAATACACCGTCAGATCCTGCCGCCTTGTAGGGAGGAAACTGTGAATGGCCCAATGGATTTTTTCCATCGTTATTACCTCTGTGCTAAATTCCAGTCTTCTGCTGTTGGTGTCAGTGCATCTTCATGCCGATTTACCCCTGAGTTACGCAGCACCCTGGGAAGTGCGTTTTAATTAGGATGCTGGGTTTCGTCCGCGATGTTGAGTAGCTTCGGCCGGTTTCTTTAAAGAGATGGATCCGGCGTGTTCTGTTTAGCTAGGATTTTCCTTATCCGATTCGCTTGTTCACAGGTTTCTATGTTACACAGAATTTACGCCACCCTGTCGAGCGTCGATACCTGATACATTTTTTGTATTCGGATTTGCTTTCTTGTATAGCCAGTCTTCATCCATTGAGGTATTCATGGCCCTATTTAGGGCTTTTCGTATCTTCTTACGTTTTCTATTTAGTTCTTTACCCCACCTTGGTTGCTTTACCTCAGCATGTCTTGGTGGAGTGATTTCTGGACATTATTCATGGTAGCTATCCATCATGGCCTTAGTAACAGCTGCTACCTGTTTTTCTAGGAGCGACAGATCTGCTATAGTATTTGTCCCCTCTAAAACCCGCGAGCGAAGACGTCAGCCTTTTAAGGAATTTTGTTTTATCCGTCTTGCGGGGGTTTCTTCATGGTGGTGTATCGGAGATATCGACCTGTAGTACGAAGCAGATCCACCTATGTTCTGAGCACGAGGCCTCTTTTGACACATGCCATCCCGTAATTAGTTTAGCTGCTCCTGCGTTTACAACTAGTGTTTATGAAAGTTGGTTCAGAACTTTGTTTAAAATGGTTAGGTTAGTGCTAAATAGATATTCAACTAAAACCTTACCTCGTTCATTGGGTTTTTCCATTCCCAAAGTGGGTGATGCGCGAGTCCGTCCCGATCACAACTCTATTCCGGTCCTCTCACAGAAATGCACTAGCCTGACGAGGTCATGAGGGGGAGGAGTGTCTTCCTCCGGCATGTAGACCGAGGCGACGACTATGCATTCCTCCTGTGTGTTTTGTAATGCTATGGCATACATGTCTCTGGAACAGAAATCTGTTAATGGTTGTGCACAGATATCTTTAGTTGTATAAATACACGCTTTAGGCTTGTCGTGCTCAGAGTTGTAGAATAACTTACCTCTTAGATTGTTTAGGCCCTTAATTTACCCACGGCTCTTGGATTAGGACTATGGCCGTCCGTTGAGCCTCCAACCACTTGCGTAATTGAGCCGACGCAGTTTCGCTGTGGTGGAGGTTCGCCTGCACAAAGCTAGTTTTGGCCGAAAGGCACGCCATCATTGACCGCGTCCTCCCCGTCCTTGCCCAAAAATAAGTCTGCCAGCAGATCTCGGGTCTCATCGTCAGCCACCGAGTGAACACTCAGTGAAACGCCGCTGAGCCCGATCTCCGCTGGTGGCTTCGACTCGGTTGTGCGGGCCGTTTTGTCACTGGTCTTGGGGTCCAGTGATGATCCTGCTGCCTCGGTGTTCATGGCACCGGTGTCTGCGGCTTTTGGGTGGTTTACCGCCTCTTTGCTCGGTGGAGTATCATAAAATTTTCCTCCACGACCCTGGAATTTTACGTAGACCGCCCCACATACACATGCGAGGCGGCGTCCGGCTTTCAACAGGGTCGGAATATGATCCTCCGGCACCGAAACAACGAGGGACCATATTTACCCAGCGGTTCTGGTATGCCAGCACACGACCAATGTCGCGTGAGTCTTTCCAGGCCCCTGGGGCTGGAATGAGGACACCACATTTGACCCTTTGTGGTATCTCCGACTGTTTCTTTATGACCAGCGAGGTGTTGGATTTGAGGTCGAGGGTAGCGATGTTCCTTCAACCAATATAAAGTTTTGGTCGTCGCACCACAGCTTTAGGACACCCTCCGTGTAAACGGGTTAGCCTCTAAAGACTGGGCCTGACGCCTCAGGGTCTTGGCTACTGCAAGCCTCACTGATCATCTTCCTCTGATAGATACGAGGATGTCGTCAGCTATTTTTTGTGATGTGTCCTACGCGCACACGTTAAGGCCACACACAATTCAGCTTTAACAGCGGAAGCATAGTTGGTCTTTGCAGCCTTGGATTGCTGTTCGAGTCTCACCTTTTTATGCTCGCCTCTCGGCGAGGTGGTCTCGTCCAGCCTCCTTTGGCTGCTCTTTCTTTTCACAGGACGCTTGGCCTCTCTTTTCCTGGCGGATTTCTTGGAACCGGTTCCAGCAGCTGCAACTTCCACTTGGGCAGGATTTTTATCCTTTCCAGTTTCAGTACGACTACTGGGTCCAAGTCCAAGCACCTCAGGAGCAGCAGCTGCCCAGCCTCCTTAGTATTTTGGGAGCAGCCAGTTCTGCCCTTTCTTTACGGGCTTCCTCTCTGCTTCCTGTTCTTCTTCTTACCTTACTTCCGCTTCCTGGCTGGATAGATCCACTTGATGGTCCGTCGGGTCGGTTAGTCACCTTTGGGTGCTTTGCCTTCCCTTTGGGCTCACCACCCCAGGCAGCTGAGAAGAGGTCTTCCGTTCTAAGGGGTTCCTTAGGAGTATTTCTACTGCGGTCCCTTGTTCCCTATCCACATCCAGCCTCGAGGAACTGGTTTTAGGAGCCTCCAGCGGAAGTTCCTTGAAAAGGTCACCTACGCTGGATGACGTGCTCTGAGGAGTCGCCATTTTACTGGCAGTTTCTCCTTGAGTGTTGGTGCCTCTGGTAGTCACCTCTGACACCTCCTTCTTTATTTTGGGCCTTAAGTCGTTCATTATTTATTTAGTTTGAAGATTCATCCCCGGCTCCATGGAGCCCGCACCTTGGGAACGCCCTACTTTAAAACAAAAGAAATTTCAGGCGTTAGGTTTACTGGGGAATATAGGGACGCGAAGTTGGCTCACAGCGCGACATCGGGAGCTCGATCCAGTTGGCAGACAGGGCTGAAAAGGCCCATCCCCGATGCCTGAATGACTGTCACTTGCACCGTCAGCATGGCCTTTACCACCACCTAGCTCTTTTCAGGAAACCAGCAGCCCCACATCCTCGCGCCTGCGACCCTATGACGGGCGCTTGGCCATTTCCTACCTATGGCTAGCAGATAGGGCCACCGTTTAGCTTGAAATCCGGACCAAAGAGGGTGGTTGCCTCGTCACTATATACCCCAGTGACGATTGGCTTAGCTCCAGGACCTTCATCCCCGCGTACGGCGCTCGACTGCGCAGGTCCTAGCGCAGGTGGGTGTTAGTCCACCGGATACATCCACTCTCTCCGGCGGAACCACCCTCCTTTTCTCAACCGGGCTTGGGACCGGCGGAGCTCCTCAAAATAAAAATTATTATTCATATGATAATCGTATAAATAGAAAAACTTATTTGTCCGATAATTTTAAAATTATCATCATCATCATTACAGCCCTTCACAAGTCCAATGCTGAACATAGGTCTCCACCAATGAACGCCACAAAGCATGGGCCTGAGCCACCTGCATCCATCGACTTCTTGCATGCCTTACCAGGTCGTCACTCCGTTTAGTGGGGGACCGCCCTATACTTCGCCTACCGGTACGAGGCTGCCACTCAAGAACCTTTCTTCCCCATCGGTTGTCGGTTCTTCGAGCCATATAGCCGACCCATTGCCACTTCAAGCTAATCCGTTAGGCTATGTCGGTTACTCTGGTTCTACTGTGGATATCCTCATTTCAGTTTATCACGCAGAGACACCCGAGTATAGCTCTCCATAGCTCGCTGAGCGATCTTGAGCGTCCTCATACGGCCAGCAGTGAAGGACCACATCTCAGATCCATAAGTCATCACTGGCAACAAGCACTGGTTGTACAATCTAGTTTTCAGGTTTTGAGGTGTACCTGACGAGAAGATGTGTCGTAATTTCCCGAACGCTGCCCAGCCGAGTTGAATCCGTCGATTGACTTCTCGTCGAAGTTAGACTTACCTAGTCGGACTATTTGTCCCAGGTAAACATACTCGTCAACAACTTCGAGCTTAGTGCTCCCAACAACTACTGGTATAGGTGTGACATGGACATTAAACATGATCTTTGTTTTGTCCATGTTGATCTTAATACCTATCCGTTGGGATACACTATTGAGGTCATTGAGCATAGTTTAGGTCGGTAAATCGAAGAGTGATGTACTCGCCATTGATGTTAATACCGTATCCTTTCCAGTCCAGTAGCTTGAAAACGTCTTCCAATGCAGCGGTGAAAGTTTCGGGGATATAACGTCACCCTGTCTTACACCTCTTTGCAGTTGGATAGGTTTCGTACTCTGGTTCTGTACTCGGATAGCCATCGTAGCCCTACTGTACAAACATTTCACCACTTCGATATACCGACAGTCAACTTGGCACCGCTGAAGGGACTGTAGCACCGCCCAAATTTCGACGGAATCAAAGGCTTTCTCATAGTCCACATACGCAAGGCAAAGTGGCAGATTGTACTATTCTGTCTTCTGTACAATTTACCGAAGGGTGTGTATGTGGTCTAAGGTACCTAAAGCTCTTCGGAAACCGGCTTGTTCGGGAGGCTCGAATTCGTCGAGTCTCTGCGTGCGAGACGATCTGTAATGACTCGAAAACAGCACGTAGACGCGGCTCAGAAGGAAATCGGTTTGTAGTTTTCAAGACGTTGTCGCCTTTCTTGAAGAACAAGACCACCGCACTCTGCTCCACGCCTCCGGAGTAGTGCCACCATGGAGGACGGAATTAAAGATCTTCTGAAGGACTTCAAGTACCGGTTTTCCACCGCTTCAGAAGCTCCGCTGTAATTCCATCCTCATCTGGGGCCTTGCTGTTTTAAGGTGCTGGAGAGCCATTCTATCTCGCTCGGACTGACGTCCGGGATATCATCGGAATAGTGTCGGATAAGACTCGCTCTGATCGTTACTACACACTTTCGTGTGGCTCCAACGATGACGTACAGCTGCCCATAGAACCTCTCAATCTCACTTAAAATCTCAGGTGTCCCGGAAACGATGCTGCCACACTCGGTCTTCAGCTTAGACAGTTGGCTCTTTCCGGCAGACAGATCTCTGGCAAAGACTTTGGAGCCTTGGTTCCGCTCGATCGCTTCAATACAAGCTGTATTGTAGTTGCGTGTTCCGCCGCATGCATTTGGAGATCTGTCTGTTCAGTTGCCTGTATGCTGTAAAATCTGTTGAAGACTGCAGCTTCATTTCCCGTCTAACAGCCATGAGATTAAGAGTGTGATCGGAGAGTTTTTGTGTTCTTCTGCGGCGGGTCTTGCAGAACTTAGCTCCGACCGCATGGACAGTTTCCACGAGCTTATCATTTATATCGTCCACTTCATTGCAGTCTTCTAGGCACTGAAAACCGTTTTGTAACTCGAGCTGAAAGGTTTCGGGACTTTGGATTAGAGCACGAGGGGGACGGAGCGTTGACTTCATTAGACGAGACCTCCAACTTAATGTTTAGGTTCAGTGTGCCTATAACCATTTGGTGATCGCTACCAGTTTTCACCCTCTCGACTGAGACATCACTGAACAGTTGTCGTCTGGTCGTCGTAATAAAGTCAATCTCATTTTTGTCGAACCGTCGGGGCTCGACTAGGTCCACTTCCTGTGGGGCCGCTTCTGGAAGAAAGAGTTCATCATAAAGAGTCCCTCCTCCATTTTCACATTTCCTCCACTCATCGGGATGTGCCGAGGTTGTGCATAAACCTGTATGACCTTCAACGAATACCGTTTGGTGATTCTGATGATAAGGTACGCAACCTCGTCGACACACTCACAATCTTTACAACGTTGTTAACGAGAGACTTGTACGATAATAGTGGTGAGCCACGCGGCAGCTTTTGCTGTCGCATGGATGGGCCGGCTCAAACCGGGTGGTACCACGACCTCACAGAATACCAGCGTGAAGTAGAGGTTTACTTATTTCGCCTGGTGAGTGCAGGTGGCCGGAGGCCCAATCCCCAATCAACATGGTAGTGGAATTAAACAGAAGACTACCCCAGGAGGGTACCAGCATCCTGGAGAATCCTCGAGCATCCACGCCCATGCTACCCTACTTTTGAGCGTGGTGCTCAGGCTGCCCCGCGTATTCTGGGGCAAAATCTGCCAAGACGAAACCTGCTGGGGCAAGCGATAAAAGACAAAGGCAACCCCTGCTACGCTTCCGTGGATTTCGCAATATCAGGGACTTTTATTCAAACCTTAACGCCGTCCAATAATTATGAGACGGTGCCGTGGCCTTGCTTTTTCTAACTGGAGACACAGGTGTCCTCTTCCGGCTGATCAGATCTTTCCTGCCCGTACAAATTGAACACCTTGTGCCCCGGGCTGGAGTTTGCGGTACGTCAGAGAGACATCTGTTATCGACGCCTCGGCAGTCTTGAAGGTACGGACCTGTCCATCCTATGGCTGCGCGTAGACAGCGACGACCATCCTCGCGTCTACGGGTGCCTCTATAGGTCCCATAGCGGTAATGCCGACACAGACCGACTCATCGACCACGTCCAAATGGCTGCAGACCTGTACAACAGGTTCCTTCCGCAGAGATCGTGATGTTGGTGATTTTAACGCCCACCACGCTGAATGGCTTGGTTCCTGCTTTAACCGATCATGGTAGATCTGTTTATGACTTTATTTGGCATATGGTCTGACACAACTGGCTTCGCCTACGCGGATCCCAGATGAAGCTGTAATTCTTCCCTGTTGGACCTTCTGCTGACCTCTCATCCGGACGGATATCAGGTCTCCGTCGATGCCCCTTGGCTCTTCGGACCATTGTTCGATCCGGAGCACGGTGCCACCACGCTCCCATCGCAGTTGCGATCTGCAGCTCGCCGCCGTGTTTGGCACTATAGGTCAGCCGAGGATGGATGCGGTCTTTTTTGCATCCATCCTTGGGGCGGCTTGCTTCTCGCCGGATGATCCCAACGTTGTTGCTGATTTGTCACTGATGTGGTACTTCAGGAATGGAATTATTTATTCCATCATCTGTAGCCTATCGGAGGCAGAACTCAGCCATGGTTTGGTCGCCCTAAAGTTGCATCACGCTATAAGCAGGAGTGTTACCGGGCTTGGGCTGACGCATCAACGTCCTGGATGTAAACACTAGCGCTCTTTAAAAGAAGTATAACTGCCCCAGGTCCTTCAAAGTGCTTGCTAAGGAAAAGTCAGAGCACATCGGCAGAATTGGCGAGAAACTAGTTCGCCTCCTTACGGGAACACGTGCATTTGGTTCTCGCCAAGGGTCCAAGGGAACTCTGTCAGCCATCTCTGCCATATCTCACAGGTACGACTCACTGGCCCATGACGCAAAGGAGAAAGCTGATCTGCTAGGCTCTCTTTTTGCTTCCAACTCGACTCTGATGACGGGGGAACATACCGCCTACCATCCCGCGGTGTGAGTGCTCCATGCGGGAAGTGCTGCTTACACAGCGCTCGGTGCGTAAAGCACTTCTCTCCCTGACGTCAACAAGTCGAGTGGGCCTGATGGAGTCCCACCCACAGTTGAAGACGTGTGCTCCGGAGTTGGCACCGGTTTTAACGCGTCTTTTCCGGTACTCCTACTCCCTAGGCGTAGTCCTGAACTCATGGAAGGCAGCTTTGTGCACCCGATCCTGGGCGACCGCTCAGATCCGTCCAACTACAGGCCATCGTCAATACCTCCTTGTTCTCCAAAGTAATGGAAACTGTTATCAACTGCCAGCTCATGCGGCACCTTGAGGATCACCAGCTGATTAGTGACCGCCAGTACGGTTTCCGTCGAGGTCGCTCAGCTGGTGATCTTCTAGGTTACCTAACTCATAGATGGGCGGAGGCAGGAGTCCAAGGAGAGGCGTTACGTTAGTTTGGACGTAGCGAAGGCCTCGATCGGGTTTGCACAAAGCGCTTCTTTCGAAGCTCCTTCCTATGGGCTCCTGAGAAATTGTGCAATTGATCACTAGCTTTTGCAGATCGGAGCATCAAGGTCGTGTAGACGGTGCATGCTCCGATTATGCCCATTAACGCCAGTTCCACAGCTGCGTGCTATCACCAACGTTGTTTCTTCTGCATATCAATGATATGTTGCAAACTGGTAACATTCATTGCTATGACGACAGCACTGGTGATGCTTTATACACCGGCCGTGCCAATACTGGAAACGTCACTGAGGCGGAACAAACTTGTAGTTCGAAGTCGAGACTTTATGAACAAAGTCTCAGACTGGGGCGACTAAATCTAGTCCAGTTCAATCCCCAGAAGACACAAGTTTGCGTTTACTGCCAAAGAACCCTTTGTCGTATCTCCTCAGTTTAAGGCATTTCTAGTTGCCTTCAGCCAGTATCGGAACTCTCGGTGTCGCATATTGAATGATGCAGTTTCGTGGTCACTTGAAGAGAAGGCCAATTGGCTCCTCAAAGCTTGGCGTGCTCAAAGAGCGGGACGGTATTTCATGCCGGCACACCGCTTGCAACTTGCTGCGGTCTCCCACATGGAATACTGTCTCATCTCTGGGCAGGGGGCCCAGTGCCAGCTCCTTCCACTTGACCGCATTCAGCGCAGAGCAGCTCGAATCGTCGACGACCGAGTTCTGTCCGATCGGCTTGACTCACTGGCACTGCGTAGAGATGTTGCATCTTTGCGTATTTTATCGCATGTACCACGGGGAGCTCTGAGGAATTGTTCGACTAATTCCAGCCGCTCAATTTCACCATCGCACATCGCGACAGAACTCGAGATACCATCCATACCATCTGGATGTTTGTCCACCACTGTGATTTAGAAGAAGTTTTCCTCGCACAACTTCTTGTGGAATCGATTACCACCAGAGATTTTTCCGGACCGATACGACTTAGGGACCTTCAAGAAAGAGCCTACTCTTCTTAAAAGGGTCGGCAACGCATCTGCACCCTGGTGTTGCAGTTGTTCGGCGGCGGCGGTAATCACTACCATCAGGTGAGCCGCATGCCTGTTTCGTCCTCTCCTAAAAAACACCTTGGGACAGATGGTCGTTCTCCGGTGATAGAACAAGTTGCCGGATTCGAGGATTACCGTGTCCTCTCCTCTTCGGATCTCGGATAATCCTATAATATGCCAGCGTAACTTGTCTATCTCTTCTTCCAGCTCCAGGGTCTTCGTCAGTCCTCAGGTGCGTGCTGTATGTTGCCAGGTCTAGTCGTCTTAGGTGGCAACCGAACCTCCACCGGAGACTTAGCACCCCTGCCTATATATAGGGGCCACCCGGGATTGGGGCTCTCTTCAACTCTCATCATGGGGATATTTCATAGTTGCTACATTGCTTGGCGAGCGGGTTGACAAATCAGTTTTTATTTTAATATTGCTGTTATTAGAAAGATGCTGCTGCCCATCTCCTGCCTGTTTCCATTGTCGCCTCTTGCAACACCCACGGGACGACACGTGGTAGTGGATATTCTTAACCGCCACTACACGGCCACACTTAACCTATATATATATATATACATATTATAATATATACTTTATTTAATTAAATTTTTCTAAAATTATTAAAAATATATTTAAACTAGCTGTTCCCGCGACTTCGCCCTCGTGGAACTTATTGCGATTGGATTTCATGGGTTTTAAAGTAGCCTAAGTTACTCCTTATAACATCAGCTATCTGCCAGTGAAAGTCCCATCCAAATCGGTTCACAGGTTTTGTGTGATGCGTGTTCAGACAGACGTCGTGTTAGAGCTTTATTATATTATTATATAAATAAGAAAAAAAATTGTATTATATAAATAAGAAAAAAAAATTTTTTTCGTTTATCATATAAATACACTTCCGAAATTAAATTCTTAATTGATTTGATTTTTAATATACTTTATATTAATTGAGATAAAAAATAAAATTATAATTTAGTCGCCAGGAAAATACTTTCATGTCCGAGTTCTGTTTTTATAATATTTTTCAATAATGCTAAAAAATGCCAAATGTTGCATGTTTACTTTATGCCTGACAAATATACATGCAGCGGAGATGGGAGCGCTAAAAGCCTTTTAATGTAGAAAATCCTCTCCTTAATATTGCTTTTTGGACCAGGAACTAAAACACCATATGAAAAGGGGGTTGGGTTTACTATAGTTTGGCAGGAGTTTGGAGGAGTAAGGTATTGTATTTGGTAGATGTTTGGTCCCCGATGATAACAATACCACTCACATTAAAAGGTAATGCACTGTTTTCGAGAAAATAATAAATAACCTATAAATGGGTAAATGGAAAACCGAATGCAATATTACTGTGAAAGCTGGATAGCATACATAATTTTGTGTAAGTAAGACAAGGACATTTTGAGATTAGGTTTATGGGATTTTCTTTTTAATTTTTCTCAAGAACAGTGTATTACCTTTTCATAGGAATGGTGTCGGGGTGTAGGGACACCCTCTCCCCCATCCCCATCCCCGTCCTGCCAGACGATTTTAAATTATTACCAAAAAGAAATATAATTATGGCATAAAATAAAAAGGTAATCTGATAACACAAATATTAAATATTTTTGAGAATGTAATGTCTTTTATGAAAACACAAAATATGTAAAGAATAATGAAAAATATTTTACTGTCTTTAGAACTGTACGAGTTTGGTTGAAACGTGATTTGGTCAGTACTGGCCGAGCATCTGTCAGTATATGCCATCAGGATGTACATCAATGTTCTATACACCAGAGACACGTCAACTTTTCATTGGTCAAGAGAATGGCACAGTTTCAGAGTTCACACTTTACAGATTGCAACAGAATAACCCCAAGTATTATTGTTTACTTATATAATTTGATGTATATTTGATAATAAATAACAAACTTGGCCCATGCCTTAAGTTTGTTTTGATCCAATGCCAGGAGTTAAATTGAGCTAGAAAAAATCATTGTTACCTTGGCCCTAGCCACATGAGTAGATAAACGAAACAGAGATGAAGCTTACAAAACCGCGTGAATCGGTTGCACTACTACAAGCACGCGGGGCATGTACGCGTGACCACTGGCCGCTTATTGCGTACGCGGCGAGACTGGAAAACCGGTTACGCTGGCACAGCCAGTGGACAATATCTCAGGGTCAGTGCGACGACGTTGTTTGTTTTGTTAGTTGCAAGTTTGAATATTTTAATGTAAAACGTGGTATTATTAATAATGGTTGTTTATTGTACTGTGTGTATGAATAATACTAGAAAATAAAAATATATCATACATTAACTATCCCAAGGAGTACAATAGGGTAAATATTTGATTATTACTTTTTCGCAATTTAAAAGTTTCATGAATATTTCAATCTTGAAATAAATATTGTCAATGTTGGCAATGAAATACTTAAAGGTATTAAAGATTGTAAATTTGTTTTTCTATGTCAGTGTTTCCGTTAGATTACTTGAAAAACTTTATCTCAGATTCAGAATTTACCACATCATTAAAAGAAACAATAAATTATTAAAACAAAATTATAAAAGAAAATTATTAGAGTAAGTAATTTAAAGTATTCTATTATACTGAATAGTAAAACTATTTAACAAATGTTTTGTTTAATTTGTCTTCATCTATTGTGACAACCCTATCAAAATAGGTAACAATTTTGCACATTCTTAAGAAGCTTTGTCTCTGTTCCGTTTATCTACTCATGCTCTAGCTTACCTTACATTAAGACAAAATCCATTACATAATTCTTTATGCATGATGTGAATTGCAAAATTGCAATCTAGTTACACCTAGCATAGAGTAATATTTGAATGTTTATTGTAATTGATAAATTTCCTGCCATTGTTGATCCCCAGGGTCGTCTCAGCAGAGGCTGCTCCGTCAATCAGGTGCAAGTAATGTTGACGTACCCTATATAACGAATTAATGCAATAAAACAGTTATTCCTCTATTGTTGGCAATGATGTATATATACAACGTGTTACAAAATACCCCGTAAAAATATAATTAATTATCAAAGCCAAAAATTTTGTCAACCCTAATAAGCTGTCATGTCAGGGAACCAAATTATTTAACAGAAAGGCCTACGTACCTATTTTACCTAATAATTGTCTAGTTTAATAGTTTTTCTATTTTTCATTCATAAATGTTTGCTACCTCAATACAAGGATGTCATTATACTTAAGTACTGGCTTTAAAAAAATGTCAAGTTGAAAAAAAAATATGTTGTCAATTTCAAATCTTCTAATCGATATGCTACAACTGTTTCGAGTTTTTTTTCCAACATTTTGTAAATAACGATGCTTTCTAACTCGGAATATTACGATATGATGTTGCGAGGCCATGAAGATAGCAATTTAAATCGTGCTCGAACTGTATCGGCAACGATTTATCGATGGTAGACCCTCCACTGAACAGCGACGGCTGCCTTCGTACCAGTGTTTTCTGAACATGTCAAGACGACTACATTCCACCGGCTCTTTCATCGGTCTACTGGAAGTGGACGTCCAAGCACAGTCGACGCCAGGCAGGCTGAATTAGTGTTAGAGCATTTTGAAGAAGATCCGACCACAAGTACGAGGCGAGCGGAACAAGATTCTGTATAAATCATGTTGCAGTTTGGCGAATTTCGTGACGACAATCGTCACCCTTATCACTATCGCTGTACACAGGAGCTGATACCTACGATTTTGCACCCAGGAGAAACCTCTCGTGAGTGTTACCAGGCAAAAGAAATACATTCACGAGGTATCAGGACTTTCAATATGCATAATGATCACGTTTGGGCTGCGTGAATCCACATGCTTCACGGCAGAGCAGATTCCAACACCAGTGGCGGCTGAATGTGGCTGGCCTTTGCGACGGCATGTCATCGGTCCCGTCATTATGCCATCACGTCTGAACGGTAGCAACTATCTAACGTTTTTACAAACGGAATTGAAGAAGCGATTGACGACTTTCCTGTGGCTGACTGGGATTACTTTGAAAATCAAAGAAACATGGTGTTTCAGCATGATGGAGTCTGGCACATTTTGCTCGCAACGTACGAGAACATCTAACGTTCGCTTTCCGCGAGGATGGATCGGCCGCGGGGACCGGTGCTATGGCCTGCTGTTCTCCGGACCTCACACCCTTGACTCTTTTGTGGAGTTATGTGAAGGACAGAGTGTATTTCTCCGATTGCCCAACGGTTGCCGAGATGGAACAGCGTGTTAGATCGGTTTTCGTATCAATAACACCGACGATAGTGCGAAATGCTACATGTTTCATATCCCGACGAGCGAGGTTGTGTATTGAGCAAGGCGGAGCACACTTTGAGCCGTTTCTAAATTTGACGTTTATTATGAAAAGTAAGTGTTCGTTGTTTAGGTTGTTTCGTTAGGTTAGGTCTTTTAAAATTTTTGTCGTTCCTGAATTAGGTAGAAATGTAGGTACATTCTGCAGTTTACTCTTTAATTTACTGAAATAGGGTTTGCACATCAGTGAAAATAATATTTTTTATTTTTAGGGTATATACACCGTTACTACGGTTCTTAAATATTGTGAATGGACTTGTTATAAGGCCCCATTTAACCTCCTTTCGGCTTTACGGGTAGTTTTGAACACCCAGTATATATATATATATATATATATATATATATATATATATATATATATATAGCA
>JAGSMP010002006.1:0-33018 GCA_029286625.1 Parnassius orleans | reverse complement strand
TATAAGGCCCCATTTAACCTCCTTTCGGCTTTACGGGTAGTTTTGAACACCCAGTATATATATATATATATATATATATATATATATATATATATATATATATAGCAAACACTATACAGGGCACCATCTTGTAAGGGCGCCCCACGGATCTCTATCGAGAGTCTCCAGCATCTCCTCGGGCCCGATCCCGGGCCCAGGACAGCCTCCCGGAGGCGGGTCTTCGCCGCTCTGTATCCCTCGTACAGCCCCGCCTCAATGGCTGCCGCATTCGGTGGACGAATGCGGAGCCTGCGATGCCCTGGCGTACAGGTGCCGCGCGGCGACACGCCTCGCGCAGAGACGTCAGCTCACGCGACCACCAATACACCTGACGCCGGGTTCCTCCATCCCTGAATGGAGATAAAAATAACATCTATAAACTAAACAAACAAGGCAAAATATTAAATATATTTTGGATTAAAGCCCACGCAGGAATGGAGAAACGAGAGCAGACCATCTAGCCAAGCTGCCATAAAATGAAAACAAAACCCGTATATGGAAAATGTCCGATATCATTCATCAAGCGACACATCCGAATGGAATCGCTTGATGAATGGAACCAACGTTATAAAATGGAAACAGCCTCAACAACAAAAATATTTTTCCCAGATGCCATTGCTGCATATAAAACAATCAGGAAAATGGATATGGATCCGATGTTAGTTCAAGTCATGACAGGACATGGCGGGTTCTCTGAATACTTGTTCAGGTTTAAATGTAAGGAGAGCCCGGCATGTGCCTGCACCCTGTAAAAATGAAAATATAATGCACATACTGACGGAATCCAATATATAGTAGAGAGAAATGAAATAGAAATAGAATTAGGATTAAAAAGTAAGCAAAGAAAATGTAAATAAAATAATTAGTAATAAGTATATTAGAAATAGGTTCATAAAATATTGTAAGCATATAACAAGTGTAGTAAATAGAAATAAATAGTAGCTAAGAAAACGGAAGCTGTAACAAAATATAATACATATAAGTATATGATGTAAGAGCTCCAAAAATTAATAGAAATAAGAACTAAATTAAGAATAGAAATAATGAATGTAAGCGTAAAATTTAAAAATAAATAAAGAAAAGAAAAGAAATAACAGAGGTGAAAAAGACACACCTGAAAGATGAAAAAGTCCCTGAACCTCTCCATATCAGGAACTAGAATAAAAAAAAACCTAACCTAACCTAACCTTTTTTTTTCTTTTCGGGAAATCCTCATGGACTACCTCCGCCTGGGGAAAGGCGGAGGGCGTCCGGACTCTTACCGGCTAAAACCACCCCGGTGTCTCCTCGCACGTGCGCGCGGGGCGCAGGAATCCAAATTCTTCCGCAGCCCCACAGTGCCGGCCCGGTCTGTCCGGGCCTCGCCTCCTGCACGGGTAGTGAGGTGTTCGACGTGCATCGCCTCAGGCGCGCCGACACCCGCTCGCGCCTCCGCCTCGGATCCATCGAAGAGGGGGGGGGACCTCCCAAGTCCCTCGCCCTGGACCCATTCATGGGGGCCGGAAGAGCGCTTAGTAGCGCCCGCTTTCGCGGCCCCAGCGGCGAATCTGGTCTTTGGCTCCGCCGCCAACCAAGTTTCGGCCGCGGAGGTAGGGAAGGCGCCTCGCAATACCGACACTCCCTCCCCGCGGCCCCACCACCACCGCATCAACGGTGCGGCCCCGTCTGAGTCGCGGAGGATGGGGCGAGTGGCGCATCATACCAACACTCCTCTTCCTCCGGACTCCACCTCGGCTGCAGCGGTAATGGGAGCAGTGTAGTGGTATGTGGCTTCTCCTCCCAGTAGTGTAATAAATACATACACCTAGTTAAGTGAGAATAAAGAGATATTGTAACGAGACAGTTGTATCTATTGGTCCGATCTTACGGCGACCCTGCCAGGCGGTGCGCTGCTACATGTACGCGCACCGCCGGGCCTAAATAGGATTTTTTTTACAAAAATAAATAAATAAAGAAAATCGTCATGGATTAACTTAAATATTATTAAAAATATATACATTATAATAACGCAATGGACGTAATACCGGATGTGACAAGAAAACTATAATATGAAATACACGAGGAGGCCACAAAATATATTGTTTTAGAAGCAGACTGAAAAATTTAAACTGGCGGATTCATTGAAAAAGGGAAAAAGCGGTTGTATTCATGAGCATCATCCAGAAAAATGTGAAATTGAGTCAAAGAGAACAAAGAAGAAATTAAGAGTAATTTCACCTGTGTGATTTTAATTCCATTTAAAACTTTATTTATCTGATTAATTTGAGATTGTTTTTATTTTCTTTTTGCTGTTGTTATTTGAAGTTGTGTATTAAATATTCTGTATTTCATATATGTTTAAGTTAAATTAATATTAGATACTTAATAACGATTTATTTGTTATTTTATTATTGTTTCAAAAAAAATCATATTACAATATTATAAATTAAGTTACGTAAGTGCTTCAGTGGCATTTGTATTAAGGCACTAGACGATTTTATATTCATTTTTATATGAAAGATTAAATTTTACGTACTTACTTAATTTCACCAAATTTATAATTAAAATAACACTGTGATACATTTTATTTTTCGAATCAAATTTTAAAAAGGGTTTAATCAATTAATTTTGATTAACCTTAAAGTTATATTATGATAGATAAAATTTTTATTTTTTTCAATATTTTAAATTAAATTAATGTTTTGTTATATGTAAACTGATAGCTGTTACAACGATTGTTTAAATTATTTTTTTTTGTATGCGATATTTAACTAACATCATAATATTTCTAACAACGTTAAATTTTAAGAGCCAATGAGTTATTGGATGTATGTACTATAACTATGAACGACGAAGTTATTTAAATTTCTGTGTAATTAAAAAATGCTTAGAATCTCATTTTAAGGTTGCAAATATTATAATATATTGTACAAGTTATATTAAAATTAGGTATGAATCACACGGTGTGTCAGTTCAGGCTTAGGTAATCATAGTTCGATGCAATCCCAAACGTTTCCATATACTTACTTTCGAATTTAAAAAAGGTGTTCTCATATTGCTAGCGCTGCTACGAGTACAATTTGTATTTTGATCTGTCTGTTGTTATAATAGTGATGACGACTTATGTTCCCATTATTATTTCTTTTGTTTTGTTCATTTTAATAAGAAACGTAATAATTTACTTTTGGTTTTATATTGTTTGAACTTTTAAAGCTTTTAAACTATTATAATCTCTTAAAATAGTACTTGTGTGGATTATGAAAATAATTACTTCGTTTAATTGATTTTGAAACTCATTACATAAGGTATACAATTAATTGATTTAAATTTTGTTGTGCCCATATTGTGAGCCTCAACCCTGACTGACAATGATGTAACTAAATATTTTACGAGACTATGCCATATTTGTAAAAGATGTAAGTAAATTTATGGATAAGTAAGAGAATACATAATTAGAAATGAAAAGTAATGATAATGTGTAGGTTTGAGGACAAAGGCAAAGAAAATTGTCAGTGGAGCATATCCACATACAATCAGCCTGATCAGCTGAGAGTTTGGAAAAACTAATAACCGATTAATTTTTAAGGTTGTTCGGATGCGATTAAAGACGTTATGAGTTTTAAAGAGGGAATGATAATTTATTATGAATTGTATAGAAATATTGTCCATAATCTTGGGTACAATTAAATAATGACTAATAAATATTATAAATGTAAAGAAATAAATAGAAATAAAACAAAAGTTGACCTGCATAAATAAGTAATGGAGAGATACGGGAACGTCCATCACTGGTAAAGCATATAGTCCTCGAGCAGGGTATGTTTCCATGTTTGATGATAAAATCGGAGTAACGGGTACTATGAACAATACCTTCAGTACAAGTGAGATGTGAACAATTTACTCACATTAGTACTGTTGGGGACCAGAGAAGTCTTAAATTTGTTACCCTTAATAATGGTACATTGAGGTCGTATCCTTCATTGGATCATAGTGTGAACTTAGTTTCCTCCGTGACAATTGTTGAGTCTTTTTAAATGACTTAAACGTTGACCTCAAGGTTAGCGCACAACCCAAGGTACAGCTTTACCTTGATATAGTATGATTTAAAAGTTTATGTACCAATAAAATAAAATGAATGTAATGAAAATGTAATATAGTACCCAAGTAAATGGGGCCCATATGTATAAGTACCTGCATGATAAATATCATGTATTAATTATAAAATGAGTATAATAAAATGGCCAATAACGCCCAAAGAGGTGAATTAATACTCTGATTCCTGGTATCTAATTAATAATAAATATATAAGTGAATAGAATACTAAAAGAAATAAAGCTAGCTAAAGGTCAAAAATATTAAGAAATAAAAGAAAGTACGTACAAGAAATATGAAAAATAAAAATAAAATAAAAAAGGCCTGATGATCGAAAACGAAGGATATGAGAGTACTGTTAGTATGAAAATAAAGGACATGAGAACAATTAAAATGAGGTAATAATAAGGGAATCCCTGAACAAATCTAAAATGTGAGATATTATGTTGTTATTTTGCATTTCTGTATTAGGGTGCTACCTGCAATGCTACTCAAAATGCTACTTACAAGCTATACATCTAGTAACTATAGGATCGATCCACACAACCACATGTAAAAAACAATTAAATTTGATTAATACATTTTAGCGTAGATTTACATGAATTTACAAGATTTTTTTTCATATTTAGCCATACTTGATTCATAGTTACAATAACTCTACCTTATATTTCTTTTGTGTTATGTTTTTTTGTTTATGTATAATTTGTTCAATTTTAAACCAAATTTGGTATATTGCTTACTAAAATCAAATCCAAAGCGTATCGATACTCAATTATTATAATATTTTTTCGCTATATAGACAGTCAAATCTAAATTTACGTTAATACATATTTACTTTAAAAAAAAATTGTCTTTTCAAATGTTAAACAAATATTTTATTATAACTTCTAAATTAACTTTATTACTTTTTAAACTCTGTATTCAATTAAGATAAACATTTTCTATGAAAATCTTTTTCTAAAAAGAGAAAAGTAGTAATCAGTTTTCGACTATTATAAATAACTTAAATAATACACTCGATAATGTATGTAAATGTAAATGTATTATAACAATGCAATGTAACGATCTCAACTACGTACATTAAAAGTGTTTAATACTATAATTTTCAAATACTTTTAAGTGTACTCATAATAGAACATTTTGTAAGTTATGTTGAATTAGATATTATGTTTGTGTCATACGATGTAATTGAAAACCTTTCCTTATACGTGCTTTGGATATTATAACAAAGTGTCTGTCACCAACCGCTTACATGGCTGAGATTAAAAAATGTATTTTGATATCTGTTTTAAGTTAATGATCATGATTACGTTGCATTATGTTCTTTGTTCACTTCATCTTAAAATGAAATGCAATATTTTCGGTGTTATATTATTGAACCTTCAAATCATATGTTTTTAACTTTTATAAGTCATCATCTTCTGAAAAAAATTGTAGTATTAATATATAACTTATTTGCGTGGATCATGAAAGTAACGATTAATCAAATATAAAGGTATAAATAAATAAGTACAAAGTATGCAATTATAAATATAAATGTGAAAAAAAATATACAAGGAAGAGTAGGTACACTTAATGCGAGTGTCTGGATAAGTTACTTAATAAGTGACTAAATAACTCAATATCTAAGTATGTTACAATAATGTGTCGACCAAAAAATAATATACCTTCGCGAATGTTCACCTAATTATGTCAAATACGTATGTTGTATGTATGCATAATACATTATACTAATTTTAATGTGATTGAGCAATTATGCATAGGAGGTTTGTGCCATACCCAATCCAAGACGAATTATATATATTATCCGTAATTAAAACGTAAGATTTTATTTAGGATTAACTTTTACAATATAAAAATGTTTTAATTTTTTTTTTTTTTTTCAGTGGGAGGTGTAGTGTAGCCACAATATATATATTAGTGTTAAGGTAGAATAAGGAGGATAATTAAGTTCTTGTACAAGCAACACGTCTCCTATTTATTAAAACCTTCAACATTACATGGCGACCCTGCCAGGACGAATTATGTGATAAGTTCGTGCTAACGTGTTGTTGTAACGTTGGTTAGTACCAAAATACGACAGGTTAATGACGTACAAAACAAAAAGGTAAACGAAATAAAATCGCATGCGTATCCTGGACTGACTTAATAATATGTATAATCTGATCATGATCATGAGGTTATAATCTCTTTTTATAAAATCAATTTTATATTTTAACTATTTTATCTTACCACTTATCCATGTCTAACATTGTATTTTAATGTTCAATATTAAATGTATTATTATGTTATAAGATTCAGGGTTGATATAATATTATATTTAAATATTTCATTTTATGTTCATATTCTGATGTAACATTAGATGACAAGTATTTAGTACAATGTAATGTAAATGTAATCAGAAATCATTTTTGTTATAAGAATCAACAACATAAAATGTAAAAAAAAAAATAAATAAGACATTTCTTTTTTTAAGTATCGGGGGAGGTGTAGTGGTATGGCTTCCTCCTCCCAGTAGTGTAATAAATACATCTACACCTAGGTTAAGTGAGGAGTAATAAAGAGATATTGTAACGAGACAGTTGTATCTATGGTCCGATCCCACAGCGGACCAACCCTCCGCAGCCCGCCCACACACACATCCGAAGTGGGCTCATGAGCCCACACGGGTTAGCCACCTCGGGCGGCCACACCTCAGGCCAGCCAAGGGGTTCCTCTTTGTTCACCGCGGGTGACCAGCCACGGCTACGTGGGAAATCCTCATGGATTCCTCTGGCTGCGGGGTAACCAAGGTTATGCCGGACTCTACCGGCTAAAACCCACGGTGGTCTCCATCAGCGTGTACGAGGGTCCCGGGATCTCCGTTCAGAACGCAACCAGGGCCCTCTCTCACTGCTTTATTGAAAGCACGTCCCAGGGTAGAACTTGGGGTGCAGAGTCAGTCCTCCACGTGTGCCTGGTAGTTGCGGTCCCTCTCGATAAGTCTGGAGGAAGCAGCTACTGGGCCAGTGCACCCTGGGCGCGGCAGTAATCTTCCTCGAGAAATGAGAAATTCTTACTCGCCCCAGGAAGGTTATGCCGCGGCTAATATTCTGACATGGGTGGGGTCCGTCCGGACCAGCGGCGCGTTCACTGCGTGACCTCTGATCAGCAGAGGGCATAGCAGGGAGTGAGGCAGGCTCGGTGTGCACACCCTGCCTCCGGGCAGACAGTGAAGGATTCATCCTTTGCTGTCACCGCCGTCTCGTAATCCCAGTATCGAAGTGTCGTGGATCATGTCTCGCGGCTTTGATTGGGACCGAGGGTCTTGGCTTAACCGCCCGGACCGCGAGGCCTCTATAAAAGTTACCCCGAATCTCAAGCGGCGACGCACCGCGAGGGGATGGATGGCTGACGGGGTTCTACGAACAAATCAGTCGATAGTGCGCTCCTCGCCAGGGTACCTGCAGACCCCCTGGCGAGTAATAAATCCTCTAAATCTGCTTACCTTGGTAAGGGGTCACTGCCAAGGTGGACCTTTAATTACTCCCATACTCGTGGGTACAAATATGGAAATAAAAACCAAAACCGCCGACAACGGCAACATAGAGGAGAGGAGGAACGATGCGGGGACAGAGTCCGACGCCGCATCGAGCAGCGTGGGAGGCTCAGAGAGCTCCCGACGCGTGGAGCCTGGGACCGCGGAGACCAGTAAGTTCTTCCGCAAGCGGTCCAGGCGGGATGGCGACCAGGGTCGTCAGCCGATGAAAGGAGGCTTCGGCCGGAAAATCACCAACAGGCGGGGCGGGCTGAGAGGCAGGGGCCCTCTGACAATCAGAGGGCCGAACAACAACAAAGCATGCCGAGGAGGGCGCCACCCGGGCGTACGGCTCGGGTATCAGGCGAAGACGGATGCGACTGGCGGCTCCGAGGTGGAGCGTAGGCCAGATTCGCAAAGGAGGTGGAGCCGCGATCAAGGTCGTGGCCCACAAGCAAAAGGCCTCCCTCAAAGTTAAAGGCCATTCCGCGGCCTCCGCCTCCATCATGGCGGCTGCGGAGGCCAACTTGTAGCGAGGCTGTGGGCGGATGTGGCCCGCCTGACGTCCGCCATGGAGACTCTCCAGAAGAGACGAAGCTCCGCGCAGACCTGGCCAGTCTACGTGAGCCTGCCTCGCGCGGCGCCCCAGACGCAGCGCCCAAGCCAGCCCGTGCCGATGGAGAACCAGGTTCTGAACCTGGTCCGGCAGAGCTGGCTGCCTTCAACAGTTCTCCGTGCTGGAGGCATCGTCCTGCGCCCCCTAGGGGCAAACAAGACGGCGGCAGGGCCGGCAACGGTCTCATGCGGCGGCCACGCTGCCGCATCCAAGCCGGGGCCGTCAGCCAGCCTTCGGGCGGGGCTGCAGTGCCCCTCCTCCTGAAAGCCGGCTCCGGCAAAACCGGTACCGGCTGAACCGGCTCCGGCTAAGCCGGCAACGGGAAGGAAGGCAAGCGAAGGCAAAAGGGCAAAGCGGCAGGCGGTGGCTGCGCCAGCCCCAGTGCCTGCGGCGGCGAATGTGCCAGCGCCGGCGGCAAGCCAGCCGCCGCCGCCGCCACCGCCCTCAGCTCCCTACACCTCCGCGGCTGAAGCCGGTTGGCAGGTGGTCGGGGAAAAAATAAGGAAGGCGGCCAAAGGCCAAGGCAGGGCAGCGCCAGTTCAGGGCGCGCAAGATCGCGTAGACTCCGCGCCCGAAGACCGCAGCTGTGGTGATTACCAGCCGGACGCGGAAAAGAAGGGCGTTACCTACCGCGATCTGCTCGCAAAGGCGAAAGGGCGGTGGATCTCGAGGGCTCAGGATCACCGGGGCCTCCGCTCAAAGTCACAGACAGGGGCCCGTATGCTGGAGATCCCAGGGAATCCAGTGGCGCGACCGCGGACGCTCTGGCTGCAAGCTCAGAGCGTCCCTGGACGCGGACGAGGCCCAGTGGGCCGTCAGATGCGCAGACCTGCGCATCATGGGTCTGGACGACTCGGTATCGGAGGAGGTTGGTGGCCGCCGTCGCCAGGTCCGGGGGTGCACTACTGACCAGATCAGGTCAGGCGCCATACGCGGTCCAACAGGGTATGCCGCCACGGTGTGCTGCCCTGTTACGGCGGCAAAACCATAGTGGAGGCCGAAGGCTTCTGGTGGGCTGGGTCTCAGCGCAGGTTAAGCTGGAGCCCAGACCTCTGAGTCTACCGCTGTCTCGTGGGGCACCACGTATCGGTGAAATGCGCCTCGGAGGTTGACCGCAGTGGCCTTTGCTTCCGCTGCTGTCAGCGGACACATATCGGCGACCTGCTGCGCCGCCGCACTGTGATGCATGTGCGGCGACCGGCAAGCCAGCCGATCACCGGGCCGGAAGCAGGGCCTGCGTGCCACCCGCAAGGCCAAGGCCGCGGGTAAGGCCCTCCGCCGCCACCGCCTCTGTGGCCACCGCCGCAGTCGCGACTGCCGCCGCCGCCGCTGTCGCTGTCGCTGCCGCCGCCGCCGCGACACCGACGCCCGCAGAGGCGCCCCGTGGAGGAAGCTGAAATGGAATGCCTATAACGGCCCCATTAAGCTTCCTCCAGGCGAATATCAACCACTGCGCCTGTGCTCAGGATCTGTTGCTCCAGAGCATGGCGCAGTGGTCGATGCTATCGCTGTGGTCGCTGGCCGTATTTTGTCTGGCCGGGAGGACTGGGTGGCGGACCTTAACGGCTCAGTGGCCATCATTCTTCAGCCGCCGCCGGTACCCCGACCCCTGAAGGTGTCAGGAGGGTCAGGGGTGCGTAGCACACGGTTCAGGAGTTCGTCATTGTGGGGTGTACTTCTCCCGAACCGATCTCTCGCCGAGTTCACAACTCTCTTGCAGAGCTGAGAGCAGTCGTCGTCAGGCTATCCTCCCGTACTTGTCCTCAGGGACTTCAATGCCAAGAACTTGGCTTGGGTTCTCGTCGTACAGATGTGCGGGGTAGGATGATGGAAGACTGGGCTCTGGAGACAGGCCTGGTCGTCCTAAATCGGGTTCTGTCCCACGTGTGTGCGGATGCGGGGCGAGTCGGTGGTGGACATTTCGTTCGCTAGCCCGCTCTGTCGCCGCGTGCCATTGACTGGCGTGTCATGGAGGGTGGAGACCTACTCCGACCACCGGTACATCCGGTTTGACGTCTCCACCCAGCCCTCGAGCGCGCCAGTCCTACAGGCCCGAAGTGGTCCGCGTTGGGCGCTGAAGCAGCTGGACCGGGCTCCTCCTGGAAGCCTCGATCGTGCAGGCCTGGGTGTCATCACCGGACAGGCCTGCCGACGTCAATGATGAGGCAGGGTGGTTCCAGGAGGCCATGTCCGAGATATGTGACGTGCAATGCCCGCGTCCGGCCAGGAAGTGCCCGGCGTCAGGTGTATTGGTGGTCGCGTGAGCTGACGTCTCTGCGCGAGGCGTGTGTCGCCGCGCGGCACCTGTACGCCAGGCATCGCAGGCTCCGCATTCGTCCACCGAATGCGGCAGCCGATGAGGCGGGGCTGTACGAGGATACAGGCGGCGAGACCGCTCCGGGAGAGCTGTCCTGCGGGCGGGATCGGGCCCGTGAGGATGCTGGAGACTCTCGATAGAGATCCGTGGGGCGCCCTTACAGATGGTGCGGATAAACTCCGCATGGGCCCCCGCTGACGCAGAGTCTCCGGCCTCAGCTCGTGGAGGATGTGGTGAGCGCTCTGTTCCCTGCGCGCGGGGCATCCGCCCCGCCTATGGCTCCGCCACCTGCGGTGCCGGAAGCGGACCACCAGGACGACGACGACGACATCCCGGAAGGGACCGGGGTGACCTGAGGTGGCGGTACGTAGGCTCAAGGCCAGAATACCGCCCCAGGACCCGATGGCTTGCCTGGCAAGCCTGGGTCCTGGCCTCGGAGCTCTCAGGCCCCGACTGGAGGGGCTCCTAAGCGCATGCGGAGAGGCCAATTCCCGCTTCGTTGGAAGAGGGGCTGGTCCTCATTCGGAAGCCGGGGCGCCCTGCGGACTCTCCGTCCGCACCGGCCCGTGGTGCTGCTCGACGAGGTGGGCAAGCTCTTTGAAAAGTAATTGCAAACCGCCTCGCCGAGCACCTTGCGAGGACGGGCCGGATCTTGCGGAACACCAGTTTGGTTTCCGCAAGAGGCGCTCTGTGGACGCCATCATGCGCGTGAGAGCCCTCACGACGGGGATGCAGTGGCCAGGGGTTGTATTGGCGGTGTCTCTCGACATCGCCAGCCTTCAACTCCATGCCCTGGGCTGCATTAGGAGGCACCTCGGTATCACCGGGTGCCGACCTATCGTATAGTCGGGGACTATCTGACGGACAGGGCCGTCATCTAGGTCGAAACGGTGAGTGGAACCGGCGAGAGATGTCGTGCGGTGTCCCACAGGGTTCGGTTCTGGGGCCGCCCCTGTGGAACATCGGTTACGACTGGGTGCTGCGCCGACCTCCTACCGGCGTCAGCGTAGTTTGCTACGCTGACGATACGCTGGTACTGGCACAGGGGGTCGTACGAGGCGGCGGCGGAAACTATGACACGCGGGGCTGCGATAGTCGTTGAGAGGATCCGGCAACTGGGTCTCGAGGTGGCTCTGCACAAGTCCGGGCCATGCACTTCCATGGTCCTCGGAACAGGCCACCACTGGGATCCTCAGTGATGGTAGGAGGGTATCCGTCGGCGTCGAGTCGACGTTGAAGCACTAGGACTCGTCGACGGCCGATGGAACTTCGTTGAGCACTTCCGACGTTTGGCTCCCAAACTGGAACGGACCGGGGCTGCCTTCAGGCGGCTCCTGCCGAACCTGGGGGCAAACGCCTCCTGCCGGAGGCTCTACGCGGGATCGTGAGTCCATGGCCTTTACGGGGCCCCGTGTGGGCGCGTGGTTTGGCGCGGCTTGCCGTCCACCACCTAAACGCGCCCCAAGGGTGGTTGCCGTAAAGATGGTTCGCGGCTACTGCACGATCTCCGCAGGCGGCGAGCCTCCTTGCTGGATTGCCGCCATGGGATCTGGAGGCGATAGTCCTCGCGCGCCTGCACGAATGGCGCGCGGGGCGCTATGCGGGGAAACCCGCTGCCGCGGCAAGTTGTCGCGCAGCGACAGGACTTCCGCATGATCTCATGGCGACATGGAAGGCGACTGTCGCAACCCGTGCTGGGCACGCCACTATATGGCGATAAGACCCTCTTTGAGGAGTGGCTTGAGAGACGCCACGGTGTCTCACCTTCCGCCTGACGCAGGTCCTCACCGGACACGGTGTGTTCAGGAGGTTCCTGCACCGAATCAGGCGGGAGGAAACGAGTGCTCCACTGCGAGGATCGACCGGAGGACACGGTGGAGCACACCGTGGAGGTGTGCCCTGCTTGGGCGGAGCACCGCCGTGTACTCGTAGCGGCGATAGGCGGCGGTGACTCGCGTCCGGCCCTGGTCGAAGCCATGGTCCGGAGCGAGACGGAATGGGATGCCGTCACCACCTTCTGCGAAGCAGTGATGCTAGCGAAGGAGGTGGCGGAGCGGGAGAAGGAAAGAGCAACAGCTTTCCTTCCCGGCCGCCGCGGGAGACGCCCCGGGCGTCGGGGGTACGTGGCCCCACCACCGTAGGCGGACCTGTGGACGGCGAGCAATGGGTAGCTCGCCGTCCGTCCGTCTAACGACGACAGGCCGTGTCGACGGCGCGTTTTGTTCCGCGCGCGCCTCAAAGAGCTGTCAGCAGCGTGAGGGGCCCGCCGGTAGAACTTACTACCCCAGCACCCTTTTTTTTTTTTTTGCGGATGGAAAATCATCTAATGACGCCTTTCGCTGTGGGTGGAGCGGAAGGAGTGTCGACTTTACTGACTAAAACCATCCGTGTTCCTTCAGTGCCCTTACGTTCCGGAGCCGCGGTATCTCTTTCGAACAGCCCGCAGCCCGGTAGGCGTCGGCCTTGCGGGCCCCTTCACGCTGCTGACAGCTCTTTGAGGCGCGCGTGGAACAAAACGCGCCGTCGACGGCCTGTCGTCGTTAGACGGACGGACGGCGAGCTACCATTGCTCGCCGTCCACAGGTCCGCGCTTACGGTGGTCAGGGGCCACGACGTAGCCCCCGACGCCCGCGTCTCTGCGGCGGCCGAAGGAAAGCTGCTCTTTCCTTCTCCCGCTCCGCCACCTCCTTCGCTAGCATCACTGCTTCGCAGAAGGTGGTGACGGCATCCCATTCCGTCTCGCTCCGGACCATGGCTTCGACCAGGGCCGGACGCGAGAGGTCGCCGCCGCCTATCGCCGCTACGAGTACACGGCGGTGCTCCGCCCAAGCAGGGCACACCTCCACGGTGTGCTCCACCGTCCTCCGGTCGATCCTCGCAGTGGGAGCACCGGGCGTTTCCTCCCGCCCGATTCGGTGCAGGAACCTCCGAACACACCGTGTCCGGTGAGGACCTGCGTCAGGCGGAAGGTGAGACACCGTGGCGTCTCTGCCACCTCAAAGAGGGTCTTATCGCCGCTATAGTGGCGTGCCCAGCACGGGGTTGCGACAGTCGCCTTCCATGTCGCGCATGAGATCATGCCGGAGTCTGTCCGCTGCGCGACAACTTGCCGCGGCAGGGTTTCCCCGGCAGCCTCCGCGCGCCATTCGTGCAGGCGCGCGAGGACTATCGCCTCCAGATCCCATGGCGGCAATCCAGCAAGGAGGCTCGCCGCCTCGCGGGAGATCGCGTAGCCGCGAACCATCTTTACGGCAACCACCTTTGGGGCGCGTTTAGGTGGTGGACGGCAAGCCGCGCCAAACCACGCGCCACACTGGGGCCCGTAAAGGCCATGGACCACGATCCCCGCAGGCCTCCGGCAGGAGGCGTTTGGCCCCAGGTTCGGCAGGAGCCGCCTGAAGGCAGCCCCGGTCCGTTCCAGTTTGGGAGCCAAACGTCAGAAGTGCTCAACGAAGTTCCATCGGCCGTCGAGGACGAGTCTGGTGCTTCAACGTCGACTCGACGCCGACGGATACCCCTCCTACCATCACTGAGGATCCCAGTGGTGGCCTGTTCCGAGGACCATGGAAGTGCATGGCCTCGGACTTGTGCAGAGCCACCTCGAGACCCAGTGCCGGATCCTCTCAACGACTATCGCAGCCCGCGTGTCATAGTTTCCGCCGCCGCCTCGTACGACCCCCTGTGCCAGTACCAGCGTATCGTCAGCGTAGCAAACTACGCTGACGCCGGTAGGGTCGGCGCGCAGCACCCAGTCGTAACCGATGTTCCACAGGGCGGCCCAGAACCGAACCCTGTGGGACACCGCACGATATCTCTCGCCGGTTCCTCACCGTTTCGACCGGGGTAGATGACGGCCTGTCCGTCAGATAGTCCCCGACTATACGACGGAGATAGGTCGGCACCCGGTGATACCAGTGCCTCCCTAATGCAGCTCAGGGCATGGAGTTGAAGGCGTTGGCGATGTCGAGAGACACCGCCAATACAACCCCTGGCCACTGCATCCCCGTCGTGAGGGCTCTCACGCGCATGATGGCGTCCACCGTGAGCGCCTCTTGCGGAAACCAAACTGGTGTTCCCAAGATCCGGCCGTCCCCGCAAGGTGCTCGGCGAGGCGGTTTGCAATCTCTTTCAAAGAGCTTGCCCACCTCGTCGAGCAGCACCACGGCCGGTATGCGGACGGAGAGTCCGCAGGGCGCCCGGCTTCGAATGAGGACCAGCTTCCCGTCTTCCAACGAAGCGGGAATTGGCCTCTCTCAAGCATGCGCTAGGGCCCTCCAGTCGGGGCCAGAGCCTCCGAGGCCAGGACCCAGGCTTTGCCAGGCAAGCCATCGGGTCCTGGGGCGGTATTCCTGGCCTTGAGCCTACGTACCGCCACTCAGGTCTACGGTCCCTTCCGGGATGTCGTCGTCGTCGTCCTGGTGGTCCGCTTCCGGCACCGCAGGTGGCGGAGCCATAGGCGAGGCGGATGTCGCGCGCAGGGAACAGAGCGCTCACCACATCCTCCACGAGCTGAGGCCGGAGACTCTGCGTCAGCGGGGGCCAGGTGCGGGTTATCCGCACCATCTTGTAAGGGCGCCCACCCCCAGCACCCTCGCAGTGCTATCACGATGTCTCGGGACCTCTTCCGAGCCATCGTCCTCCTCGGGGTTACGTTACTAGGCGTTCGAGGCCCCGCTCCAAACGCCTACAACCCCAGAGGCCCCGTTTCTGGTGGGAGAACACCATCTTCAAGAGGAGGCCGTGACGAACGCCTTGATGGCGTCGTCTCCGAGTGGGATCTGTCCTCCTCCGATCCCGGCAGCCTCCTTCTGAACTATTACAGACTCACAGATGGTGGCTACGGCCCCACACCGAGTCTCCGCTCAGCATCGCCAAACGACTGCTGGCAGGAGAGGTCCCGACCGACCGATTCGCCAGGATCGTCCGCTCCGCGTGTGGAACGCGGAGACCTGGTCCTGTCCACCGCAGTGGAAACAGTTCGCCGTCGCTTCTCGCCCGATCTTACACAGATAATCACCGGCACCCGTGCCCGGTAATTATGTGTGTTATTCTGTAGGTGAGTCTTCCTACTCGTCGCTGCATCCAGGCTTCGAAGACCTACAGGATTGCGCCAATAACGAGTTTGCGGGCATAGCGCTTCTCGTTGAGTCGAGTGCGCCATATCGCTAAGCGTTCTGTCGCTCCTGTCGTTTTATAGACTCGAGCGCCTCATCTGGCTCACTGCCACCTCTCTGACGGAGGATGCGGATTCGGTTGTACACCCTAGCATCCATATCCGCCAGTATATCTGGGGTGAAAAGCGAGCTAGGACTGTTGCTGCCTCAAGGATATCGTGCGGTATCCGCGCACGATCCATGCCATCCTCCGCTGGACACTGTAGATTTTAGATCTACAGCGTCGGATGGCTAACCTTTCGCCCACACAGGTGCCGTATAAGCTACGGACTGCACTACCCCGTATAGGGCGGCGTATTTCCTCCCTCGGTCCCCCTAGATTGGGCAGCAGTCTGTGCGCAGCACCGCCACCTCTCAATCTGGGGACTAGGCGCTCAAAGTACTCTTCAAGCCCCAGCGACTGTCCAGGTGGAGCCCTGGGTACTTCATGTACCGCCCCACTCTGACTACAGACCCACCTACGTAGACGCACGAGTTGGATGGTTCCCTGCTCGAGGTAGTTTGTGAAACCATAACGCCTCGGTCTTATGAGGTGCCGGACGGGCGAAACTCTACGGGTAAATGTCGACAGAAATACTCGCGAGTCGCTCGTCCTACAACTATAGGTTCGGAGGATACTTCTACTGCCGTCTTTGTGGGTGCAGCTGGGGTACTGTGGACTGAGGTTAAATCAATATGCACGAAATAGAATACAAATGGCAAGGCAGTGGCGGTTCGACTGCTCAACTGTTCGGCGGAAATCTTCTGACTATACATAATCACATCGTACCGTCACTTAGTAAACATTCAATACGTATCGTCCGTTGAAATTAATGATTATTCCGTGTTTAAAGTGAAGTGCGCTACAAAATCCCTCACCTAAGTGCAGTCTATTGTGTGAATAATTAGTATAATTTTACGTGAAAACGATCCGTGCAGTAATTACTGAGTTTTAACCAAAACATTTTCTAAAACGTGGTGATCTGTATAAAACCGTGACCTACGACAACTCGCCGGTTACTCCCTGTGACGTAGACGGGCTCACTGGATCGTTAGGCCGTCCACAGTTATCAAGTCTACAAGATGGATTCATATAGCTGCGCCGGTTGTAAAAGTGATATAGCAAGTAATGAATTTATAAGTTGTCATGGTTGTAAGTTAAAATACGATTTGATGTGTGCGAACTTGTCACCAAAGCGGTTTAGAAAAATGAGTCAAGAAGCTAAAACTCAGTGGAAATGCTCAGAGTTCAAAAGCAAGCAACCAAAAACAGGCAACTTAGATACACCAATTCGCTCTACTAGTCACTCCAAGACTGATGACAAAGTTAAACCCGAGTATCTATCTCAAGATTGTAATGTTACTGTGCGAAGAAATCGTTCAGTGGACTCACACCTTACTCAAGATAAATTCAAAGAAATCCTAAAAAAAGAACTGATAACAGAAATTGAGGTCATGCTTGAAAAAATACTGACTCGAATGGTATCAATTCAACTGAAGGATATAAATAGTCGCTTTGTCGAACTTCAAGAGTCTATGACTTATATTTCTGGACAATATGATGACTTAAAAAAGCACCTAGACTCCACCACATCGGATTTGCAGTGCCTCAAGGATGAAAACAAATTCCTCAAAGAACAATTGAATCACCTCACAACTCGTGTGAAGACCCTAGAAGACGATAACGAAGCAACAACATTGGGCCAGATTGCAAAACATTGAAATCGTTGGCATACCAGAAGATAAGGATGAGAACACATTAACTATTATAAAAGATTTCGAAGCATATTGGAGTCTCAATCGAACCTCTGAAGTGGGTTTGCGCATCGCGTGCAGCCGCGGCGTGCCACAAGCACCGTGCGTGCGCGCCCTATTGTCGCTCGGTTAAAGCATCGTTTTATTAAAGACAAAATAATGGCCGCTGCATAAACATCGTAATTTAAACGCCAGTGGGTTTGGATGTGAAACTAGTATGATTTTTATAAATGAGCATCTTACAAAAGAAAATAAAATGCTTCTTTCACAGTGCAAACGAAAGGTAAAGAACTAAATTACAAATTCATTTGGACAAAAAACTGCCGTATATTCGTTCGAAAAACGAGCTTCTCAATCTCCATATCTTCTTCAGCAGATATTGTGAAAATTATTTAAAATCTGTTTACCTGTTTATTCTGTGTACTTTGAAACGTTTTCGTAAATTGCTGGTGAAAAGGTATGCACTTGTTACAAATTCTATGCTTTTTATCAGTTAACACAACTAGATACACTGTACACTATTAATACACGCATCAAAACTCACTCATTATACATTATTCTCACAAACATTAATAAACACTACAAAATCACATATACCTGCACTCATCTAACGATTTACTTATATACATATATTTATTACATTCTCAAATATAAATACAGAATATTCTATAAAATATATAATGATATAAATTATTTTCAAGTAATAACATATTTACAAGTAAAATTTACACATTTATTAACCAATTATTACTTACTCTTAAGTAAAAAACTTAAAAACTTTTATTAACTTTAATTATTCATACCTAACGCCTATACCTTGCTACATTGTTAGGTACCTTGATTATGTAATTGTTCGTTATAACTATTATAAGTACTGGCATTGTCAAATGGTTTTCAATGGATACTACACTGAAAGAATTAAAACTTTATTATCAGAACGTACGGGGATTGAGGACTAAGACTAATGAATTTTATAATAATTTACTATTACTTGATTATGATGTTATGATAACCGAAACTTGGCTTTATGACGGCATCCTGGATTCAAATTATGTAATGATAAATATAATGTGTTTCGTCGTGACCGTGGGTCGTTGGGAGGTGGGGTCATGTTAATTTGCGCACCATACTTGCAGGCGTGTATGAGATCCGAATGGCACTGTGATAACCTTGAGTGCGTTTGGGTGACGGTTCCTTCTAATGCTGTGGGATTAGAGCACGACCTCCACATAGCAGTGGTTTACCCCCTAACTCTTCACTCTCAGAGAACCAGACTGTTTGTAAATCTTATTTCACAAATACGTAATAATCATCCCAACGATCAGTTTATACTTGCAGGTGACTTTAACCTACCGTGTATAGATTGGACACAAGATGGACCTGTCATATTTAGGAAAGGCCCTGTTGAAGTCCAGAATTCGGCATCACAGCTCATTGACCACACGGCTTTCATAGGTCTTATGCAATATAATGTCATTTTAAATAAAAGTAATAAAATACTAGACCTAATTTTCTCAAACTCGTCCGTCACTGTAAGTAGATCCAACTTCCACCTTGTTAAAGAAGACTGTCACCACCCTTACTCATTATCACTGCGTCAGATTTTCTCATACCTCCTTGAAAACACAATCGCGATCAAAGTATATGTAATATAATAATAATAATAATAATAAATGATTTATTTGTTAGAATATGGTACATTTAAGTTGTTACAAAATAATTCAGATCCTAAATATTCTGCCGTTTCCGGCGTACAAATATTTTCAGACAGATTATGTTAGAATATAATGAAAACCAAGACATTAATTATAATAGCATATAAATATACTTACACTATATACTTATGGAAACTAAATAGCATCTATATAAAAACAAAATGTCAATCGATTAATTCATAATGTTTTTAGTTAAAACATGTCAATAAATTAAGTCGAGATTAATTTCAATAATTACAATTCAAGTCAAATTTATCATTTAAGTCATTTAAAGTAATAACATTTATTTAAAAGAAATTGAAATAATTTACTTTTAAAGATTCCTATATTCATTTTTTGAAATAAACAGGCAATTTGTTGTAAATATGTATTGCCATACAATATACATTTTTGAGTATAGTTGTATTCTTTGCTTTGGTACAGACAATTTATGTATGTTTCTACTAGTCCTAATTATAACGTCGTTTTGTTTTTCAAATAAATTACTATTTTGTGAACAAAGACACAGATTTCGTAAATGTATAATGCTGGAAGCGGCAATATTTTATGTTTGCGAAAAGGAATACAACTTTCTAATTGGTGTGCTCCGCATAAAGACCTTACACATTTTCTGCCCGCGAAAAGCTCTAATTAAAGCGACAGAATTACCCCAAATTATTAAGCCGTAACGTGGGATCGAAGAAACATATCCATGATAGGCAGAAAGTACGGCCTTTATGTTAGCCACTCGTCTTAAACGATATAGAACAAAGACAAATTTATCTAACTTTCTGCATAGGTTATCAATATGTGTCTTCAATTACAGAACTTGTCTATTGTTATACCTAAAAGTTGGTATGGTCAACTTCTTTGATGACGTTTTTCCATATTCGATTTTAAGTGGTGCTTGTTTACTATTATATGTCTGAAATCTTATCATTTTAGTTTTTCCGATGTTAACTCAAAATTATTATGCCTTAACCAATCTATTATTTTTCTAAAGTACTATTTATTTCGTATTCGTAGTCAAAGTTTTATTATTATTTTCAATATTAATGGTAATGTCATCAGCATAAAGCACACATTTGTGTGTAGTTATATTGAAAGATCGTTTATGTATATTATGAATAATAGAGGCCTAGTATACTTCCTTGCGGCACTCCACATTTATTTTCGCGATATGGTGATCTATAATTTTTACGATGTCCAGAGTAGCTTGATATCTCAACGCACTGTTTTCTTTGACTGAAATAATCTTCTATTAATTTTAGTGCATTACCTCTTATACCATATCTGTTGAGTTTGTGTAAAATAATTCGTGGTTAACAAAGTCAAATGCCTTTGACATATCAATGAAAATGGATGTTATAGGTATTTTGTTGTTTAGGCTGGTTGTTATAAGTTTTACTAAATTGAAACATGCTAAAGTCGTTGACTTGTTTTTGTAAACCCATATTGCTCTGGTTTTAATATTTCATGTTTTTAAAAGTTATAGATTCTGGTATGTGGCCTTTTCAAATACTTTAGACAAAACAGGTATAAGTGTTATGGGACGATAATTGTTAATATCACTTTTATCGCCTTTCTTGTGTAGTGGTTTAACGATAGAAAATTTTAGTCTAGTTGGGAATATGCCTTGAACAAAAGATAAATTAATAATGTGGGTCAGTGGGAAAGATAAATATTTAGAGCATTGTTTTAAGATTTTAGTACTAATATCATCATAACCTGTAGAATTTGTATTATTTAAGGAATTAATTATTTTTATAATGTCAGTGTTATTTATAGGAACTAGATAAATAGAATTGGGATAAAATGTCAATTTAGATGCATAGTCATTATTGGTTGTTATTGTATTTGATGTTTTAATGTTATTAGTTAAATTTATAAAGTAATTGTTAAACACGTCCGCTATTTTATCTGACTGATAATATGTATTGTCACTAGTAGTTATTGTAGTTATGTCATTAATAACTGCCACATCATTATTAACGTTTTTATTATTTGCCAAGCTGCCTTACTTTTGTTGTTAGAATTGAGTAGGTAGCGTGTATTGTCAATTTTTTGGGCTTGCTGTATGCATTTCCTTAAAATGTTTGTATATTTGTAATATATTTTCATATTTCTTTTTTTGTTTGCTGTTGAAAGATGGTATTTCAAATATGATCGTCTTTTTTAATACCCCTTGTAATCCATTTGTTCTTAATAGGTTTATTTGTTATTTTACAATTTTTAGGAAACAAATTATAAAATAAGGTTAGAGTATCATGAAAGTAGTTGAAAGCCAAGTTAGTATCCTCGGCCTCATATACCTCAGCAAATGATAGGGCTGAAATATAGGACACAAATTTTTTCACGTTTTCATTACTAAGGTCTTTTTTTCCTCAAACCAAAACGATTTCCTAATATGACTTATATTTGCCGAAAAATTATTGTTTGGCAAGTTTCATGATCAGATAGCGCTAAATAGTGAATATTTGGTTGTACATTAGGAGATTACTGGCAATCAAATCAATACACGACATTTTCTGGTTGGCTTACAAATGTGGTTATTTAAGTTATGATTGTATAAAATGGAATTAAGTTTTTAGAATTGTGATATATGTAGGAAAGGTCTTGTGTGAATTAGGAGACGTGTTGATGCTTCTATAACTTTAATTATACTGATCCGAACTTATTCTACCTTAACACTAATATATACTATTGTGGTGGCTACACTACACCTCCCACCGACAAAAAAAAAAGTTATCTATTTTTTATCAAACCTAAAAAACTATTCTAAACATAATTAAAGAATATCTAAATGAAAACTATAATCTAAGGCATAATGTCTAGATTTATGAGGGCGTTTGGCTAAACCCTTTGGCACGTAAAAATGTGTAGTCACATTAGTTATAGTAATTGACATAATCAGGCTTAATTATGTAACATAACATAATATAATATTATTATGTTTTGATTTTCGCAAACATTTGTTATTTTTTATTCGTATCCTTAATCATTAAGACAAGTCATCTAGTTCCGATATTTAATAATACATAGTATTCATTTCATTATCATATGTCTTTTCACACTTCAATACTTCTCTTTATTCCCTTTTTTACTTCATATATTTATGTACTTCATTCTTGTTTAACAATTATTTATTTACTTCATTCTTGTTTAACAATTATTTATTTTTCATTTTACTTCACAGCATTTTAGCTACATATTCATTCAATATTTGTGTCATTTCTTTCACGTACACGGCTCGCGTACATACATGATCAAGACAATGACCAATATCACTTCATCCAATTCTTTACATTTATAGCGTTTCAGTTCATATAATTTATTATTTAATTGTATCATAACTTTCACGCACGACTCATCGCGTATACATGATCAAGATAATGGACAATATTCCCATACAATTCTTGATAAATTCTTATTTCACTCAATAACAATAGTTAGAACTCATTCTGGTTTTATCGAATCCTGTTCGGATTTAAAAGTGTTTAAAATTAATCGGTTATTAGGTTTCCAAACTCTCAGCTGATCAGGCCGATTGTATGTGGATATGCTAACCTCCGATAATTTTCTTTATTACTCTCACAACTACACACTATTAATATTTTTGATTTATAATTCCGTATTTCGTAACTTAGCCATAAATCTACTCACATCTTTTACAAATTTATATTATACAGTCTCCTATAATATTTAGGTATATCATTGTCAGTCAGGGATTGAGGCTCACAATATGGGCACAACAAAATGAAATTAATTAATTGTATACATAATATATTTGAGTTTCTAAATCGTTTTGAACAAGTTATTATTTTCATAATCCACAAAGTAAGTTAGATATTCAAACTGTTATCTTATGATTTAAAGTTTAATCAATATTAAACCAAAAATAAATTATTGCATTTCATATTAAGATACAGAACAAAGTCAAAGCAACGTAATCATTTTCAGTAACAATAACATAATCACATAACAAGAGACAGATCAAAATACAAATTGCAATCCCACTCTAGCAGCGCAAGCGATTTGAGACACCTTTGTTTTAATTACTAAAGTATGTATATGGAAACGTTTGGGATTACATAGAACTATGACCACAGTGTGATTAACACCTAATTTTAAGATAACTTACAATGCAAGTAAAGTAAAATGTACCTTAAAGTGATAGTTTTAAATATTTTTGAATTTATACAGAAGTTAAAAAATACATTAGCTTTTTTTTTTTTATAAATTACTTTTGCAAGAAATATGATGTTTATTTTTCGTATACACAACATTATTGAAAATTACTACAACTACTACCAAATTTATGTAACAAAACATTAATTTATTTTAACATTCAAAAGAACAATTTTAATTTTTATGTAGGTTAGCATATAAATTTAAGGTTCATTGCCTTTAGAGAAGAAAAAATACATTTAACAATAGAATATTTAAAACCCTTTTCAAAATTGAATACTACCATTTAAATAAAATTTACTGAAAAAAAAATAACAGCGGAATATATCATTAGTATTATTTTAACCATACGAAAATTAATTGATGATAAATCATGGTAAATTTAAGTACGTAAAATGTAATCTACTATATTATTTCATTCGTTTTGCAGGACACAGTAATAAAAAGAATATATAACAATAGACAATAACTGTATAAAATTGAATATAAAATCGTCTTGTGCCAACATATACAAAGCTTAAAAGTAACTTAATTTTAATATTGCATTATGATTTTTTTTGCAGGTGCACTAATAAATATATTAAGGTATCAATTAAATCGTGAAGTATCTGATTAATAAACTCAACTTTATCATATTATATTAAATACAAAATTTTAAAAACATAACTTTTTATAATAATTAAAACTTTTTAAGAAATGTTAAAAATGACGAAAAATATGCTGATTCGATGTTACCTCAAATTTTCTTCTTTTTTCTTTTGTGGCTCAATTTTCATATTCTTCTGGACGAGCTTGCAAAAGTACAACTGTTACTTCCTTTTAAAATTAATCTGCCGTTTCTTGAATTTTGAACTTTGGTCATCATATTTTTAATTTTAGTTAGTTGCTATACAATTATTGTGGCCTCTTCTTGTATTCATATTTATTTGTTTTTCGTCACATCCATTGCGTCCATTCCGTTATAATATATTTTTCCATGATGATTTCCATTATTTTATTTTTAATTTTTCTCTTTATGTAAGCCCGGCGGTGCGCGTACATTGTAGCAGCGCACCGCCTGGCAGGGTCGCCATGTGATATATGTAGGAAAGGTCTTGTGTGAATTAGGAGACGTGTTGATGCTTCTATAACTTTAATTATACTGATCCGAACTTATTCTACCTTAACACTAATATATACTATTGTGGTGGCTACACTACAGAATTAATATCATTTTCAAAATATCTGTATTCCAATCTCCACAAACTATAATTCTTTTATTATTTTTCTTAGTAAGTGTATTTGAAAGTTGATTAAAGTTTTCAAAAAATAATTTTATATTAGAATTTGGAATCCGATATACATACAACGCAAATGCCAAGTGTAACTATCTCAATAGCATAAAATTCAAATGTATAAATTACCGGGTTGGGTAGGTTTTTATGAGTTGATGTATAAGCGTGCTGACTTTAATATCATTAATGAAATGTTAAATCAACAGGAATAGCACAAATATTGAGACTATAATAGATGGTTTTATGCAATTATAAAACTGCAGACAAACATATGTTCCTCAGGTTTACCACTCTGGTGTGCACACTTATCCCATCTGGTATAGCAGAACATTAATAAATTTAATTAAAGAAAAGTTTAAAGTTCACAAACACTGGAAAAAAATAAAACCAAACGACTATGCTCAATTTTCAGACCTAAGATCTAGACAAAAAATGCAGTCCGACTGTTATAATTCCTACATAAAATTTTCACAACAAAAATTAAAAATAACCCCAAATACTTCTGGTCCTATGTAAAATCTAAGAAAAAATATTTGTAATTATCCTCAACAGATGACATACAATAATTTAGTTATCAGTAACAATTTTGATATTTGTTCCGCTTTTAATAAGTTTTCGAGAGAATTTTAATAAACCCTCTGATCTAGATTTACAAGATACGCATAGAATCAATTGCAAATTGCTACTATACATGGCATTAAAATTACCAAAGGTATATTTTAAAGCTAATTAAAATCTCGACATATCAAAAGGTGCGGGTAGCGACAATATTCCAACAATATTTTTCACCAAGTGTGCAGATGCTCTATCTCTTCCTATCTCACTTATTTTCAATCGATGTTTTCAGGAAGGCTACTTTCTCACATTTGGAAAACAGCCCATATTGTACCAATTCATAAAAAGGTCTTAAATCAACAATTGCGAACTACCCCCCATTTCGATCCTGAACGTACTTAGTAAACTATGTGAAAGAGTAGTCCATGCTCATATATATCCAATAATTGCCACTTCGATTCCTCTGAACAACATGGATTTATAAAGGCGGTCAACTACTACTAACCTAGGAGTTTTTGTAGACTATGTATCTAATAGTATAGATGGTGGGTCACAAGTAGATGTAATATACGGATTTTGAAAAGGCATTTGACCGTGTTGACCACAGTATCCTTCTGCGTAAACTATCTGAACTGGGTATCCACGGTAATTTGTTGAGATGGTTCGAGTCATATCTGCGCAATCGTTCTCAAGCTGTAGGTGGTAGTTCACGCTCCGACTTTTTAGAGTACCATCAGGCGTACCGCAGGGTTCCATCCTGGGACCGTTGTTATATGCCACGTACTTATATGATGTGGGTGCTAAGCATGCAAAATTTTAATGTATGCTGACGATACAAAATCGTTATGAAAATTAATGGATTATTGATTGTATTAACCTTCAAGCCGATCTAGATAGATTAAACTCTTATTATATAGAAAATCGTATTGGTATTAATTTAAAAAATGTTGTCTGTATCATTCACTAGAAAACTAATCAATTAAATACAATTATAAAATAAATAATTGTACTTTATCTAAGTTGAATAGTGTATCTTGACCTAGGGTAAAATGGATTCAAAATTAACATTTTCTGAACATATCGATATAATTGTGGCTAAAGCATACAAAATTTAGGTTTTGTTTTACGAGTCAGTAAGCCCTTTTCAGATATTGGATGTTTACGAGTACTATACTTTGCATATGTCAAGTATTCTGAGTATAGTAGCATAATATGGAATCCTCAATATGTGACGTATATTCAAAAGCTGAGAATATTCAGTTAAAATTTTAAAGCACCTACACTTTCGATTTTTCGCCGCTTTTCAGATGATAGCGAATCTAGTCTTCACTACAATTACATGCCTTTTCAAAGTAGACGAACCTTAATTGATATGTCCTTTCTACATGGCATGTAATAACTATATAGACTGTTGTGAATTAGCGTTACAAATTTTAAGTTTTAATGTTCCAAATATACGAACTAGACAAACGACACTTTTGCTACTGCCCTTAAAAGAACTTATGCTCAAAATTCGATTGTCAATAGGCTACAGAATATATAATAAAACATTTAATTCAATTGATATCTTACTCTAGTAAAACTTCATTCAAAAGTGAAGTTGCTAAGGTACTTGTAAGAATATGTCAAATTATAAACTAATCTATAAATTTAAATAGTAAATAGCAGTAATAATGCAAGATGCAAGAATTTTTTTATAGCAGGTATTAATTGGATACATAAATATACACTATAATTTACATACATCATGTTTATATTTATTACATTTATCTATTTATTTTAAAATATCGTTATTTAATTAAACTTTGTATCACGTTCACATACACACACACATATTCAATCACTCTCACATACACACACAAACATACACACTCTTCCGCACTTAAACAAATTTCAGCGCTTTGTTACCTTTAATTATTTTTATATTTCATACATCATTTCATATTTCATTCATACATATATTTTTATATTTTTAAGTAAGGTGGTGAATACTTTGTGACGTTTTTCTTTAGCTTAATAAGTATATTGTAAATCATAATTGGCTTCAAGACCTATTTTATAAGTTTTGAGTGTAAATAAATTGTTACAAGCTGTGGATTTTGTGAATAAATAAAAATAAAATAAAATTGGTTATTGACCACGGTTGTTGAATACGGTTGTTCAACTACGGTTGTTCACTATCAGTTGGTCACTATATATTTCAAAAGATTTCTTCAAATTATTATGGCAGTATCAAATCGTCATGATCGTAGAATAATGTCGGTTTTGAAAAAAATACGAAATTCACTTTTTAACATATTTGGATAATACATTGTCGAAATATTATTACTACATTAAAGAAAAAAATAAATGTATTTTGGATTTTAAGTTAATCAGTCGGTAAACAGACGGATTTGATAGGCACTCATAGTAAAATGACGCTTGTGTATACTCGTCTTTGTACGACGCGCGGGGATTTCCCGCCGCCCGCTCCCGCTCCCGACGAATCCGCGCAATCGCCACTATTCTTCGAACTTGCCGACGCGTTGCAGCGGATTAGATTTTTCTTAAACAATTTCAATAGTTTATCTTTGTTTGCCTGTTTATTAGCTATTTCGTGCCTAGTTTTTTACATATATTAAAGGTGTGCCACAATGAAAACAGGACGATCAAAGCTGATGTTAAAACTTGGAAGAAACAAGCAAAATACAAATTACGAATTTTACTCATGAAGAGTGCATTGATGAGGAGGACTGCATACCAGGAACTCCAGGTAAGTTAAAAAATCATGTATTAATATTTTGGTATTATTTTATTGTTGTATTTATAAACAATTTGCAAAGTAAATAATTAAAGCATCGGTTCTGACTATCCGTCGGTTTTTACGGAAAATATAAATCAAACTAAAATTTAATTTACATAAAAATAATATTTGCTACCTGATAGTACTACAATTATTCTGTTGAGTTTGTGTTATATTTGAAAATTTGAATTTTCAAGTTGTATGTAACTATATTACATTTTTCTTTGTACATGACAGTGACGCGTGATCACAAACGACGATATTCTGTGGAAATGCTTTTTTATCTAACGGTCGTATCTGACCATCCCACTTTGTTCTTAGAACTAAATTCACTTCCACCTTTTTTCTATTGAAAAACAATGATTATTTGTATATATTTAATATATTTTTCTATAAATAAATAATCTTAACTGAGTTATAAGTTAGCTGCATAAATAAAAAGGAGTGAATTTTATTATTTTTATACTTTCAAATCTTTTTATTGTGAATAGTGTTACGGTTTTTTAGTAAATGTTGATCTGTGGTATTAATAATCGATATATTTTTTACATATACTGACCTTTTCAAGCCATTCATATTACCCCAGGAGCACGCAACGTAATAGAAGAGATGAACGACATTTATGAGGATGTCTTTTCAGATGACGTACACGGAACAATCAAAATCATAAAATCAACACATGAAAATATGAACCCGAACATACCAACACCTACTTGTGTTCTTGGAGAAGATCCTTTTATGCCCGTATATCAAAATGCATCCTCACAAATTTACTCCCGTCACAAAATCAGCATTGTGTCGTATCCCCCTTAAATATCGGCTCTGCTTTAACTCCTTTAAATACCTCTACCTTGATATCAGATCTGTCACCTTTCCCTCAACCGATTACCCCGGCTATTGACAACAACGGACAAACACCTATGCCATCACCAGCAGAAACTCATGGTGAAGAAAAATAACGATTTTTTTGTCCCACTCGATGGTGCAGACTATAACAACTGTCAATCAATCAACACAGCTGTGTCTTCATGCCAGTCGTCTCCAGCGCCTCTTATTCGATGTAGAGGTGAAAACGTGTCCGAAATTATGATGATTGGAAAGATGTTAAAAGAAAATGCTTAACAAATGAAGGAAAAGAATACTCCTCCAAAAGGGCGTTATTGTTCCATAAAAACTATAGGTAGGCCTTGCGTGTAGATATAAGTGTTACACTATGTTGACTCACGAAGAAAGACAGGATGCATTTGAAAAGTTTTGGAAATTAGGTGATCGTGAAAAGCAATGGTTGCATGTTGCGAATTATACTACAAAACAGAAGAAGAAAGGGGTCTTCAAAGAGATTTAAAGCATAACCGTCAATTCACTTACAAGTATTTTTGCCAAAGGGTTCATCCAAAATAGAAGTTTGTAAAACCATGTTTTAAGTACGTATTCGATTAGCGAAAGGTTAGTTCGCACAGCTTGGGATAAATATGACGGAAGCACTTTGATAGAAAAGACATGAGGGAAAACATAAAAATCATAATCGGATTGTTGACGATGAAATGGTAAAGTCGGTTTGTGCTCATGTTAATTCATTTGTACCAGTAGAATCTCATTATAATAGAGCAGCGTCAAAAGACTGTATTTAGATGGTGACTTGAGCATCGCTCGGATGTTCAATTTATACAAAGAATGGCCTGAACTCAATCATTATTCAAATAAAGCTTCTAGTCTTAGACAGTACAGAGATATAGTTAACAGTCATTTTAATTTGAGTTTCCATCTACCCAAAAGGATACTTGTGATCAGTGCCACAGTTTAAACTAACACAAAATCCGTCTACCGACTTTAGAGAACAGTATGCAATCCATTTAAACAAAAAACTATCTAGGACCTTAAAACAAAATGATAAAATTGACGCTATTAATTCTAATGGACGCATGGTTTGTGCGTGCTTACAAGCAACTGTGTCATGTTATAATTTCACCATATACGATATGGTTGGCAAACAAGGTTATTGCTATATGTGGGATGAAGGTGTTTACAAACGTGGGGCCAACAAGTAGCCAGTTGCGTTTATGACTTCATAAAGTTTGTATCGAAGGTGTGAAGAGTTTCGATTCTGGTCAGACAATTGTGCTGGCCAGAATCGAAATCATAATATTTATTATGTATGCTCATGTAGCTAAAGAATATGATATAACTATAACATAGATTCTTTGAAAAGGCCACACACCAAAACGAGGATTCTGTCCACAGTGTGATAGAAAGGCTGCCGAGCATAAAATAATTTATACACCAGATGAATGGAAATTACTTGTACGTTGAGCTAAAGTAACAGGTGATTCTTATGAAGTCATAGACGTTAATCAGTCGTTAGTGTTTGATTTTAAGATCAGCTAAAAATAAGAACTGGGTTAAAATACAGCTAACAACAAAGTTACTTGGACAGGCATAAAAGAAGTTTGTGTCGATGGGACTCAGAGCAATAAAATCCGCTACAAATATACTTTATCCGATGATTACATGACCATTGTACTTCGAAGGAGACTAGAAATTACAATACTCAATCTTACAAAAGCTTATGTGGGTCCAATACCGATCAGTAATGATAAATATAAGGATATTATTAGTCTTTGCGATTCTAATAATACCTACAAATACCATAATTATTTCAGAAATTTAGCTCATGGGCGTAATGTTTCTGATGAAAACCATGAATCTGACTGAATAATTCTGCAATAGAATTATTTTATACTTTTATTACTTATTAATATTTCTTGTTGCTTAATTGTTACTATTTTGATCTCTGAAGTTGTAATTTTTAGAATTTATTCATTTAATTAATGTTGTTATTACCTTATTATTTTTAAAAATATTGTGATACTGTAGTTTGGCTAATAAATGATTAGTGTATAAGTTATAGATTAGTAACTTACCAAAAAAAGTAATCAGGTCCCAATAGCTAACATTACAGCCTTCTTATTCTATATAATACAAGAATAATGTCGTTGATAATTATTTGATTCAAGCTTAATGTTTATTATATTGATTGAACCAGACCTAATTGTGTTTTATTTATAAGATACCCTACACAACCTACGATATTAATCTACAGACCACTGCTTGCCTGATGGTCAAAATAAAATATGACAGTAACATCCGCCAAAATATTACTCATTAAGTCGGTAGAACATAACTGGAAGTAACATCCGTCATTCTTTGAACAATAACTTTCCGAAGAACAATGTTGGGAACAACTATGTGACTGTGTTGACTCAAAGTAAAATGAAGCATGATTTTTCTGGAAAACTGTATAATAATAATTTGTTGTTTTACTCCAGCAAAACAAACCTTACATTTAACTTATGCCAGTTTTCATAATTAAAGATTTAGAATTAAAAAGTTATGTCAAAATTCTAACATAATAATTTGAAACGGCTGCCCTGTAAAGTTTAATATTTGTCAGATCCGTCACTATTCTACGACTATGACGAAATATTTATTAGTAGCTAGTTTTATCAAAACTGTCTGACTAGCTGCTGTTATCAACTAAAATAGCTATTTCTATCACTTGTGTAACTGCAAATATCAGTTACCACGTTATACAACTAGTTATCACAATCACTTGTAACTGCGAATATCAGTTACCACGTTAAGCGACTAGCTATCACTTTCAAATATGTAACTGCGAATATCAGATTTTAATTAGTTATCACTTCCAAATATAACAACTGTAGGTATCAGTTACACTTTATGCAACTAGCTATCACTTTCAAATATGTAACTGCGAATATGGTTACTATGTTGCTAGCTACTATCACTCTTCACTATATTCTGCTACTAGTCACTTCAGCTACTATTGGTTACTACCGCTTCTTACTGGTAGCTCTTCACACTACAACTTTACTGGATCCTGAGCCCTAAAGACTTGAGGCGTTACTTTAAAGTGAGCCGCTTGCCATTGTACGTTTTGCCTCTTTATTACATAACATTTTCACTACACATTGTCATAAATTATAATTTTATTCATACATGGTCAATTCCTACACTAATGTACTATATATTATTAAATCGGCAATTTAGTCCTTTATTAGTATACCATAAGGTTTCTTTATATAACATTATAAAAGTTATTAAACAAAATGTCCTGAATTTCCATAATATTTGGGTACATTAATTCTTTAATTTCACTATAAAAAGGAAATAAGTTTAATTACGCTAAATATTCTTTTACTTCCTTAGTTTATAAATTTTAATCTAATTCAATATTATATTTATAATTCTTCCAGAACATTAAAAACTTAGAAAGTTCTACAATACGTTGCGCTCTGATTGGTCGGCTTTTGTATATAATAAAGATATTTTCTTAACTATTATCAAATTCGATGTTCTATACTAACATATTAAGGTTATAAATATGTTGTAAAACTGTTAATACACTTTTCACTTAGTTTTGTCAGTAATTTCACTTTTAATATTGTCTTAACACTATTTGGCCGTCGCGAACACTATATCTAGACCCAACTCGTGGATTTTGGTGACGACGACTTCCGTCCCAAGCTCAGCAGGCTCCTTGGTCCCCTCGAAGGTGACCCGCTGGCCAGTGTGTCGTCGGCATAGCAAACGATATTTACGCCAGCAGGAAGGTCGACACGCAGAACCGCATCGTACGCGAGGTTCCACAGTAGTGACCCAGCTTTGAGCCCTGCGGAACCCCGTTTACCTAATGCACATGTATATTTTTAAATGGTTCCCATAATACCAATCCCATAAAATCCCCAACCAACTTTAAATTCCCGCAATGTGAAATTCCACATGTTAGCAACGCTGACGCGAGGCGACACGTGTCGGCCGGGCGGCGGCAGCGATATCTGTTTGTTTCGACCAGATAGAAAGAGTTCAGCGTCCGCGCGAATATTGACCCTAGTCAGCTGATTTATTAATTTTAAATTCCACTACTGGTTTTATGTTTAAGTATTTTCATGATTTTTTTAGAAATTATCGTTTTATTTAGCTGAACCAACATGATGGAGCGTGAATAAAGCTAATAAAACGTTACGGAAAGATGAATT
>JAGSMP010002005.1:0-34204 GCA_029286625.1 Parnassius orleans | reverse complement strand
AAAGTTCTACAATACGTTGCGCTCTGATTGGTCGGCTTTTGTATATAATAAAGATATTTTCTTAACTATTATCAAATTCGATGTTCTATACTAACATATTAAGGTTATAAATATGTTGTAAAACTGTTAATACACTTTTCACTTAGTTTTGTCAGTAATTTCACTTTTAATATTGTCTTAACACTATTTGGCCGTCGCGAACACTATATCTAGACCCAACTCGTGGATTTTGGTGACGACGACTTCCGTCCCAAGCTCAGCAGGCTCCTTGGTCCCCTCGAAGGTGACCCGCTGGCCAGTGTGTCGTCGGCATAGCAAACGATATTTACGCCAGCAGGAAGGTCGACACGCAGAACCGCATCGTACGCGAGGTTCCACAGTAGTGACCCAGCTTTGAGCCCTGCGGAACCCCGTTTACCTAATGCACATGTATATTTTTAAATGGTTCCCATAATACCAATCCCATAAAATCCCCAACCAACTTTAAATTCCCGCAATGTGAAATTCCACATGTTAGCAACGCTGACGCGAGGCGACACGTGTCGGCCGGGCGGCGGCAGCGATATCTGTTTGTTTCGACCAGATAGAAAGAGTTCAGCGTCCGCGCGAATATTGACCCTAGTCAGCTGATTTATTAATTTTAAATTCCACTACTGGTTTTATGTTTAAGTATTTTCATGATTTTTTTAGAAATTATCGTTTTATTTAGCTGAACCAACATGATGGAGCGTGAATAAAGCTAATAAAACGTTACGGAAAGATGAATTTTTTTCCTCGGGATTCGGTTCGACTGGGGAAAGGTTACGCTCTATCTAACTCCTCTTAATGCTGCTGTGTTTTGAATGGTCAATGGAGAGAACAGGCGACCTTTTATTGAAAAGGAGCCATTCCATCTTGCTCGTGACAACACATCTGCATTTTTAATCTTAATTGAGGTTAAATGATATAATACATACAAGCTAATATATATATAAATAATATATAAAATAAAGACAAATATAATACAATCAAGCTCGTTTGACACCCTTATTCTATACTTAAACAGGCTCTTCCTCATATTTTACAACACGTTTTAATTTCGACTCTTCATGGAATTTAAATAAATATATTTATTCCTTCGAAGTAAGAAATTAAAATATTATTTGTCAAGTGTCATATTTTTTAATATACTACCGTTTTGGAATTTTCCAGGTTCAGATTCTCCTGACCGGAGAAGAAACTTCAGTGGTATCATCCTTTTGTCATCTTTTAAGATTTCAATAAAAACATTATATAATGTAATAATGAAAAAAAATGAAAATATTTTTCTATTATGTGGGTGCGTAAGAGGTGACAGAGGGAAACTGAAAGAGGAGATGGGCAGCATCATCTTCCTGACAACATATGATAAAAAATTGCGATTGCCAGCCCGCCTGGCAAGCATGACAACTATCTCAAAATCGGGAGGGATTTTTGATAGGCTGTAATGAATGAATATATACTTCGATAACTCAAGTATGTTATATGATAGACCACAAAAGGACGTTAAAATCTAGAGCTTATCTGTGCCTTGCTAACCCAAACACACTAGCCCCTCCCTCCCCTCTGGATTAATCGTAATTAGATGCAGGTGCCTATGGGCTAGAATATCCTAATACCATCGGATACTCACTGTTCATTTATAATCTTTACATTAATAAAATTACATGCATGTTAAGTCTTGTTTAGTTGGTCTTGGATTCGAGATGGATGGGGAATAGATCATAGCTAGTATAATATATTCCCAGTCTGCGTTGTACACAATTGTTCTGAACGTGATCACGAATAAATTTTTCGCGACAATATTAAATAGGATAAGCTACACATGTAAGTTATAAGAACTCGACAAAATACCCTTTTTACTGGAAACGAGGCATTACATGTTAGTCCTCAGGGGTGGCAACGCATTTTGATTCTTAATTGTATGATGTAGACGTCAATGGGCCATAGCGTCCACTTACCATCAGGTGGAATGTGCGCTCAACTGTCACAATATTGTATAAAAAAATACGAGTTAAAGCAGATTAATTATATTCATATGATTACAAGTCAACTGTATGTAATATTTAACTGTATTTTCTACATATTGTGACCCATATTTCTGTTCATAATTGTCGTTTGTCCCTTGTATTTATATCGGTATATAATATTTCCTTTTAAGCATTCATCTGATCCCTACAAAGGCCTTTGTCCCCGTAAATCAGTGTACTTTGTGACAGATCTATTTAGAAACGTACATACGTATGAGTTGAGAATACTTTTGCAATCTGCCCAACAATAAATAAAAAAATAACCGTATAGGTACGTCAATATAGTTGGATGTCGCCAATACACGCAATTATATTCCTTTAATAGAATAGAAAGATAGAAAGTTTTTTTATTAATACAGTACCCTAAAATAGTACTATATAATTTACTTTATCTTTGCGTCTTTTATAGGTGACCTCTCTTCTGTAGCAATTTTAATTGCTGTTTTGGTAACGTACTCAAAACGAATAACTGGCGCACTGAGAGAACATTATAGGATTTATATAAGAGAAGGGACGGGTATAGGAAAGGGCGGAATGTTGCGACTTTTAATACAGCTCTTTGAGCGCGTTCCAGTGATCACAGTATAGTTTTAGCTGCTCCTCCCCATGAGGTTATACAATAGGTGAAAATTAATTGACACAATGCGAAATTTACTTGCTTTACTACCTTAATATCAGCAAAAGAACGAGTCTTTTTAAAAATAAACATTAGTTTACGGACTCTATTGCACAGATGGTCTATGTGTTTTTTAAATGTAAAAGTAGAATCCATAATTATTCCAAAGTATTTAATAGTTTTTGTATTAAAAATAACTGGGCAATTACATTTAAACTCTGCGACTGAGTAACATTGATGTGCATAAATTTCTGGAATGGTTACATGCTGGGTGGAGCTGCGCCTCGAAAAATTAATATATTTGGATTTGTCCGTATTCAGTGGTAATATATTTTGTTGGAGCCACTTATTAACCCTATCAAAACCTTGCTGTGCATATAAATAAACCTTGCCTACTGTATTTGCGGAAAAAAGGAGCACGGTATCATCTGCGTAAGATATTATTTTACCTTAGTTAAGTACGAGATTGCAGAGGTCATATATCAATATCAAAAAGGTTGACCCTAATAGACTTCGTTGAGGAAAGCCATAATGAGTATTTTTTTTGTTCAGAGCGATTTTCTAAATAGTTCACAAAAAGTTGAAGCTGTTTACCTTGAATAACTATGCTCTCTAGCTAATGTAATAGGATGGGAATAGAAACTGTATCAAAAGCTTTTGCTAGGTCAAGGAAAATGCCAATTGATTGGTTGCCGTTATCTAATTCTTGAGAAACGTAATCGGTCATTTCCTGCACAGCATCAGCAGTGGACAGTTTTGGTCTGAAACCATATGGCATATTCGACAATATGGATTTACTTTGTAAATAATTGATTAATCTATTTTAAATTAATTTTTCAAATATTTTAGATAAAGGTAGATGAGAGTATTGATAATTGGATTTTTTTAGTCCCCCGATTTATATACTGGAACTACAATGGCTTTTTTTAAACAATCTGGGAAAATTCCTTCAGATAGGCAAATTGGGAAAATATGAGTTAATGGTCGTACTAGAATTTGTCTAAATTTTCTTAATATACGAGTTGGGAATGCCGTCCCAACCAACCGCGCTTATTTCGTTCAGTCGCAATATAATCCTTTCTACCTCAGTAGCGTCCGTATTTCATAATGCAAACGAGCTTAATTGGCAGTTCCTTTGAGTTGAGAAAGTGGCCTTGTATTAATGATTTTTGTTAGAATTGTTTATTATCTGCTCAGCAAGATTTGTTCCGACGTTCAAAAAGTAATTATTTGCTGTATTTGCTGATATAAGCGGCGACGATTTCGTTTATAATAATTGTATATGTATGTTTTTTTTTTAATTTAGGAATGTCCTCCTGGGCTAGTCGGTAAAAAATTTAATAACTCTTCGCTCATTACCGTCTATATTCTACAACAGTCCACCGCTGGTCTCTTCTTAGTCGAGAGAATTATCTAAATCGACACCGTTACCGTTACCGAAACAGCCTACTAAAGTACACTACTAAACATAGGTACCTTGTCAGGTATACCTCAAAACTTGAAAACAAGATTGTACAACCAGTGCGTGTTGCCAGTGTTGACATATGGATCTGAGACGTGGCCATTCACTGCTGACCGTAAAAGGAAGCTCAAGGTCGCTCAGCGAGCTATAAAGGGGACTATGCACAGGGTTCCTCAGCGTGATAGTGAAGTGACTTGCGAAGGGCTTTAATGATGATGATGATGATTATGAGTGTCCATAGCAAAAACATAAATAAAAAAGTTTTGCATTAAACTTGTAGGTGAGTAGAAAAATTGAGATTTGATTATAAATCGTCGTTTTGTAGGATTTTTATATCTACATACATATATAAACTCTATAATAACTATTTATATGTATATATGGGCCACAGCATCCACTTATCATCAAGTCAACTGTATGCTCGTTTGTCACCCTTATTCTATAAAAACATTTACCTTACAACGGAGAGAACTATATCTTTTGACTTTCACCCACTACCTCTTTGCCTTTTACGACCTGATGACGTAGAAGAATTATTCTTTATATATATTATAGTCAAATAAATAAAACATAATATGTGTATGAGAATTGCGTTGATAACTTCAAAGATTTATTTCTTTTTCGTTATATTTAAGTTGAAAAGAAAATATCAATCTTTCGAAATTACACAAGAAAACATTCTTCAGTGAAATTCAAGTATTCCAACAAGAAGGGAAAAAAATAAGCTGCGAAATCTGACAAAAACGTGCTCACGTTAGCGGCCTTGACGTAAGGTTCAAGTTTTTCCTTATTATTTCTACTTACGCATTTAAAATACATTTTTACTGCCAATATATTTATTATTAGTTCTCAAATATTTTATGTAGGTAAAGGTAAAAAGTAACGGATTAGTAGGGCGAACTGGCAATGGGCCGGCCATATAGCTCGAAGAACCGACAACCGTTGGGCAAGAAAGATTCTCGAGTGACAGCCTCGTACCGGTAGATATGTGAAGCGTCGCGCCTCTAGATGGAGTGACGACCTGGTAAGACATGCAGGAAGTCGACGGATGTAGGTGGCTCAGGACGGCGTTTTGTTGCATTCCTTGGGGGAGACTTATGTTCAGCAGTGGACTTGTGAACGGCTGTAATAATGATGGTGATGATGGTAAAGGGTAAAATAATACCTACCACTGCTACAATTCCGCAGTGGCGGTCGAAGAACATAAACTACCCATTATTGCTCCCTGGCTGTTGTTAGAGGGCGATAAACCAGGAGATGGGCTGCAGCATCCTCCTGATAACTATTCAAAATAATAAAAACTGCGGTTGCCAACCCGCCTGCTAAGTTTGGCAACTATGACGAAACCCACACTATGAGGCAATCTATGGGAGAGGCATAGTTCAGCAGCGGACATTTATAGGCTGTAATGGATGGAAGGGTCATATGAACAAATTCATTCATAAAAACAGATTCACCTGATGATAAGTGCATGATGCGGACAATAGATAAGTATATACATTTATCTGTAATTAACAATCAAAACGCAGATCCGGATCTGAACACGGAACCACATGATCAACAGTCGCGCTGATGATCACCGGACCAACTGCAATACAGTATTTTAATCCGAAATTCCTCATTAAATTTAAAACTTTCCACAAAAAAAACGTTAAACCAGTTTTCTACGTTCTAGTTCATATTATGCAAACTGTAGTAGTCCTTGGAAACGCCACGATGTGCCTCTTTAACCAGGTTCGGACCATTTAACCTCGCCCCTAATAACAGTCTAGTATCCCAAAAGCTCCACAGGGCATATTTCAACACTCGGACTACGTTCCACATAATAGCGGATTTCCCGGCTCAGCTCTACTACAACACTTATTAATTTTCAAATTGACGGTAAATTTAGACCGGGGGTGTCTAATTCTACTAGAGAGTGTTATACACGTGGTTACATAAATTAATAGGGTATATCTGATTCGTTTAGTAATAATTGAGTCCCAAAAAGGCTTCCTATTCGCTGCAATATAACAGCTTTTATGGGTCAGCTCGACCGTGGAAAGTCAGTACGTTCGTACATAATTTCAACATGAAATGGTTGCATATTACTGCTGGTATTCGTATAGCGATTGAAGAGAACTATAGACCTATTTTACTTGTAATTGAGGTATTAAATCTTAGTCCTTAGCGTTGGCAATGCCTCTGCATTTTGATTTCTAATCAAGGGTAAAATATGTAAAGACATCTATATTTATCCTGCCACAGCATTCACGTGTTGACTGCCTCTTTGTTTTAGTGGTCGTAAACGCGGTTGCTGATCCTGGGGTCCTAGGTCCGAATCACGTGTCGGGCCTAAATCAGTTATTGGGTTTTTCTGTCAAGAAAATAGGAAGTTGCCAGAATTTCACCCCCGTGCTTCGAATAGCATGTAAAATCGTGGGTCCTGCGCCTGATCTCTCTCCGGTCATGTCGGATTACCATCCTACCGGACTATGACAGTGGGGGAATAGAGAGAACACCTGTGCTTGCGCTTAAACTTGGGCACTATCATCCTGTTCCGCACTGACTGAGGCTAGCCTCCATTGAGATTGTCTGCCTTAGATGTACTGTGTGCTCGTTTGACGCACTTATTTTTGTACTACAAATTATTTTGTACTTCTCTCAAGTAATAAGTTTTCAAAATTATTTCTTTATTTTTTTTAAAGGGTAACAGGAGATAAAATATGGTCACTTCATACTATGTTGTAACTTTGTTCTCTAGACGTAAAGGTCATCTTGCTTGGTAGTGTCGCCCTTCAGAGGGTATTGGTGTCCAAGCTCTATTAAACGTACTGAAATTCGTATCCACATGACTGTAATTAAGCATATTCTAACATACGGATAAGAGGTCTAAACACTGCCAAAGAAAATAATGAACTCCTTGTAGATAATTTGAAAATCCTCTAACATAAGCTGATGAAATCTGAAGAATGTCAGGAATGAAGAGCTTGTATTGAGTAATCGTAGTGACGAATGCTTATAGATGCTGATGGCTCTTGACCTAGAAACAATGGACGAATATCAAAGTGTGAAGAAATCCATCAGGTTTAACCGTCAAGTAAATGTTCAGTTAGTCGCCCTGAATAACGCTGATTATTAACTGCTAGCTATGCTCGAAGTTTTACTTTATTATTCAATTGCAGTGACAAACGAACTTACAATCCAACTGATGGTAAGTGGCTATTAGAGCACATGTACACCTGCAGTTAACAATGTGTGTCTGACTGTGCCATTAACAACAGAAATCGTTATGAACTAAAAATGTCCTAAAGAATAATTTCAATTTTTTATTTTTTTATTATAGTCGGTCGCAGGCCCGTGTATGTTTAAAGAAAATACTGGAGTACGCTCTGACACGCCCGCTGAATAAAACATTAACGAGCGTAAAAAATACAGCGACTTGCTTCATTAAAACGTTTTACAAAAAAATTCTTGCTTCGGTGTTATGGAGCGTAACAAATATCGTACTGATGTTTACTTTCAGCTACCGCAGTTTACGAGTAATTAATACCTGTAAATTTCAAATCAGAAAAAGTCAGTTCTATATAATGATTTCTTATATTTACGCGAAAACTACACATTTAAATAAAACTAGTTTTACGGATTTTATCGCGTATATTAACTTATTTTGTATTCCCGACGTTTCAAGTAAGATGTTTTGGTGACAAACGAACAACATTTAAAATCATCAACAACAAACATCAACATTTATCCTCGATTAACAATCAAAACGCAGATGCGTTGTCACCCCAGAGGACTAAGATGGAATGCCTCATAGCCAGTAAAAATAGACTTCGGTTATCTACACTCATCACATGAAACACTGATTTAGCTGCTATTTTAGGCTAGTATTATGTGAGAGTAAAAAGAGTCTTAATTTTAATGAAAGTTGTATAGTTTTTTTGAGTTATTTTACTGCAAGCAACACGCAGTAATTATCGCTTGTAGCTATATTGTATATATTTTATAAAGAAATCAAGTGTACTCAAACTAATATGCCGCGTAAAGCGATAACAAGCGAGCAAAATGAAATATAAGTTTTTTCCCCTATTAAATCGTTTTGAGATTCAACGTTTGCGTGAGAAAAAAATATAAATTCTACCGAACAATTGTTCGGTAGTATTTTTATATAAAATTTTAGTGACAAACAGTTTCTGTTTGTCACTAAAATTTTATTTAAAAATGAACAGAAATATTTTTTATATATTATATATTTTTATATAAAAGAGAACAGAGAACAGAACTTATAGTTCATCTGATGGTAAGTGGCTACCAGTCCACAGTCACCTGCTGCCAAATTCAAACAAAGAAGGCTTTTTTTTAAAGAATAAGGGTGACAAACGAGCACACAGTCCACCTGATGGTAAGTGGTTGCTGTGGCCCATAGACATCTACATCTATCTTCGTTGTATAGATGCGTTGTCACATCTGAGGACTAAGATGGAATGCCTGTAACTATACTGGTATTTTATACCTCTCAGACCAGAACACAGCAGTGCAGGTTCTGCTATTTGGCGGCAGAAATAGGTAAGAGGGTGCAACCTATCTAGACTAACTCCTGGACTGAAAATTCCCATCGCCTACTAATGAAATGTAATGAAGTGTATAAATGATGTGTGGTGACGCCGTAAGAACTTATCACCCCATTTTATACCCATGGGTCTTGCAAAAGGTGACTGTGAAAAACGAGATAAAAATCTTGGACATGGTTAGAGGTAACTTCCGAACCAGTGGAAAATTAAACAAAAGGATGACCCTTGTTTTTACTGATTTTATCGCGCTCAATTAGCAATGAACAGTCCCCTCTTGACCATGGGTGCTTTACAGTACTCGAAACGTCGGAATTATGGAAAAAGTTAATTAAATGCGATTAAATCCGTAAAATAGGTTAATTCAATGTGGATTCTTAGCTTCGGAGCTACTGCGGCTGGGCTGCTAACCGAAGAAGAAGATTAAATAAATTTCTTATTTTATTTCTTACAAATGAGAAAATTGTTCAGAAAATAATAAAAATATCGTTTTGTACTTAGGCTTTTTTCTGAAAAAAAATTGTCAATATTGTTACAAATTTTACTAAGATATCCCGCAGCATATATAAAAAATCGTATAGTCGAATTTAAAAACTAAAATAAACTTAAACATTTGCGGCTCATAAGGAAAAAGCAAGCCCGAACAGACCAGCTCCCACAAACGGCTGTTCCCAAATTGGTATTTTATATGAATTATTTCCATAGAAAGTGCGATGTCTGTCGGTACTCGTTGAAACTTGCAAGTAGTTTGTCGAATGCAGATCAGTCTCATCCGCCGCCACATAAAATATTCATGGCGCTGTAGATTACGTAATTAGGATTTCGGGATCTGGATTGTTTTTAAACATGGGATAATTTTGTGTGATCAATTTATATATGTTTTTTTATTTATATATGTTCACTGTAAAATATACAGAAACAGTCATATATAGTGAGTTTGTACAAAGATTCTACTTATTCCATAATTTACTGAAATATCTTCCAATACTCAAACAACAAACAAGCAAACTTAGTGCATACATTACTATATATATCATCTGTATTTTGGCTACGATAAATAATAATAATATATACGATAATTACATAAAATATATATTTATAACAATATTTTATAACTATACAATTGTTGTTTTTGGAACGAAGTTCTTTATCGCACGGTACGAAATTGACGGATGGGGGCTAGGCGAGAAAAAGTGTAAGATTTTTCCGTCACGACCCTCTTTCTATAGTGCGAGTGAGATGGAATACTATCCATCTCCCTCGCACTTTTTCTTATCTTGCCATGAAAGAAAAATTATTTTAAATGACGCTTCATTTTAATAGATGCTAGTGATTCATCCATACTTATTTAATATTATAAATGCGAAAGTGTGTTTGTTTGTTTGTTTGTCCTTCTTTCACGTCGCAACAGAGCGTCGGCATGATTTTTGTATGGGGATAGTTCGTGGCTGTAGAGTGACATAGGCTACTTTTTCCGCGGAAAACATCTCATTCCTGTGGAAAATCGAATATGTTGCACAAGTTTGTCCTTCTTTCACGTCGCAACAGAGTGTCGGCATGGCAAGATTATTTGTATGGGGATAGTTCGGTGGCTTTAAAGTGACATAGGCTACTTTTTCAGCGGAAAACATATCATTCCCGTGGAAAATCGAATATGTTGCACAAGTTTGTCCTTCTTTCACGTCGCAACAGAGCGTCGGCATGGCATGATTTTTGTATGGGGATAGTTCGGTGGCTGGAGTGACATAGGCTACATTTTTCAGCGGAAAAATATATAATCCTGGGAAAATCGAATATGTTGCAAAATTAAATTCAGCTAGGTGGCGCCACCGTGATTCTACAAGACGGACGACGGTACGATGGACGAACACAGAAGGTCAGAATATCTGGATTATTATGTCTTTTACCAAAATTAAGATAAAAATGTATGGATCTGTATTTTTCCACGCAGGACCGGAAGAGAGCGATAAAACATAAAATTCACCAGCTGATTTTCTTCAAACGTTTTGTGCATCGTAATTACAGAATAGGCGATAACCTCGCAGACGATATTAAGTAATCCGTTGATGCCTGCCTACCCGCAAGGGTTACAGGCGTGATTATAAGTATGGATCAGAAATACTATCATCACCTGTCACGCTTTCACCCTTAACTATTACTTAACATTGGTAGAAATAGTTCTAGTAAGTTTTATTAATAAGCCTTAGTAATATTTATTGAACGGAAATGAATACAGTTCTTATATGGTTATGAATGAATCGGTATTACAATAAGAAAATGTGCAAAATTATAAGAAAAATATTTTTGAGAGTTCTTATTAACTAACGTATACATAGTTTAAATTGATTCCGCTAGATGTCGTTACTAGGTTTTAAAACGCGGTAACGAAATGTTTCCTGATATGTACTTAACACCCGCCGTTGAGCCGCGCGTCAACTTATAGTGCATATGGTACCTATACGCTTAAATTGTTTCTATTTCGTAGCTTATTCGACTACCTGCTTTCGATTTCGGTTGTTTGTTATTTGCTTTGTGATTTGTTAAGGTTGAGTGGATTTATATTGGCTTTCATTTTCGGATTTGTGTATTTTCTTGCATCGGTTTCGTTGATTTGGTTGGTATTCCTTTATACATATTTAGACTCTGGCTTTGATTTTGGATTTTGTTTATTTAGAATCGTGAATTGGTTTCCATCAATTGGTCTAACAATAGTTCAAAGGAATATTAATAGTATATATATTTTCGTTGGTTATATTCATATTGACTACTGCTTTCGATTTTGGTTTTCTGCGATTTGTTTTGTGATTTGGTTTAAGTTGATTCGATTTTTTTGGCTATCGTTTTCGGATTCGTGTTGTGTCTTGAATTTGTTTTGTTGTTTTGATTTTAAAAATATTTAAAAGAATATTTATTCCTTGTAGATATTTTGATTTGCTTTAAAAATATTTAAAAGGAAATTTAATTCCTTTTAGGTATTTTAACGTTTTTTATAAATAGGTTAATCTTACTTCATAATGCCTCGCAAACGTAAGTCCAGCCTTTCAAGAGTATCTTCTCAAAGACAAGCGAAAAGATTAGCTCGATCGCTAGAATGTTTAGAAGATGCTGAACTGAGAAGGCAAGAACAAGCAGAGCGTCAGGCTGCTTTAGAGCATCTGAGACACCTTCTCAACGTCAGCAAAGGCGTTTTGAACAGACAGAGCGTCAGACTGCTTTAAGAGCTCCTGAAACACCTCTCAAAGTCAGGAAAGGCGTCCTGAACAGGCAGAGCGTCAAGCTACTTCAAGAGCTTCTGAAACACCTTCTCAAAGTCAGAAGGCGTCTTGAACAGGCAGAGCGTCAAGCTACTAAGAGCTAATGAAACACCTGCTCAAAGTCAGCAAAGGCGTCTTGAACAAGCAGAGCCTCAAGCTACTTTAAGAGCTACTGAAACACCTGATCAAAGTCAGCAAAGGCGTCTTGAACAGACAGAGCGTCAATCTACTTTAAGAGCTACTGAAACACCTGCTCAAAGTCAGCAAAGGCTATTCGAACAAGCGGAACGTCAGGCCGCCTTAAGAGCCGCGGAAACACCTGATGAAACTCAACACAAACTCATTGAGCAAGCCGAACGTCAACCTACTATAGGGCATCTGAAACACCAGAACAGACATAGGCGCGAAGAGATGCAAATGCACAGCTCCAAGCTGAACGACGACAAAATTTTCAAAGAAACAATTGGTCGGTTTTTAATGACGCAGCATTCAATTATGATCCGTTGATTGATTATAAAAATCACAGGTTAGTTGTTATCGGACTGATGAGACAACAGGCATGTGCTGTTCCAATGGCAAAGTGTCTCTTCCGTTACTTGAAGAACCAGAAGAATCTTTGAAAACTCTCTTTTATATGATGCTAATGAGTCACGGCGCTTTAAACAGGATCCGAAATATAACTCATGCTTTCAAATGACGTCTTTCGGAGTTGACCGGGATAATAATGCTGGATTTTCGCCTACATTTACGGTGCAAGGGCAAATTTATCATAGAATAGGTTCACTTTTTCCAGCTGAAAACGAACAGCATAAATTTTTACAAGTATATTTTATGGGTGACGAAGAAATTGAGGTAGACCGTCGCTGCCAATTTATCCAGGGAGTTGAGAGAGACACAGTGTTCAAAATTCAAAGATTCTTGCATGAACGTAACATTTTAGTCAAAACATTTAAAACTGCTTTAGAAAACCTACCTGAAGAGGATTATAAAGTCGTCATTCACGCAGATCGGATCCCTCGAGGAGAGCATGAAAGGCGCTACAATGCACCTTTGATAAACGAAATAGCAGCCGTAATTAGTGGTGATCAATTTTCTTCACGAGACATTGTCTTGCGAGCACGTGATGATACGTTGCAACGGGTAGCCGATACACACAAGTTTTATGACGCTCTGCAATACCCATTGATTTATTGCAAAGAACAAGAGGGTTATCATTTTCAAATTCCACTCATTAACCCGGTCACAAAGGAGCCTACTCCGAACAAAAAGTATCATGTAGGGCTTTTTATGCGTATCATATGATGTTGCGAGAAAATGATTTTAACCTCTTAGCCCGGTGTAGACAATAATTTCATCAATTTTTGTAGACATGTATGTGAAGGTAGAAAGTGAACGTCTCCGTGATATATCTTTAAATCAAAAAGCTGCGCGTTGAGAATTATATACATTTACAAGATGCAGTTTCTAGCGACGCCAATATAAACCCCAGAGATTTAGGTAAAATGGTAATTTGCCTCATCATTCGTTAACAGTCCCGCTACCTACATGAGTACACACAAGACGCATTCGCCTATGTACGAACTTACGGAAGACCTGATCTTTTTGTTACTTTTACTTGCAATCCCACATGGAAAGAAATAACTGAGGAGCTAATGCCAGGCCAAAAAGTACTGACAGACACGATTTAGTTGCTAGAGTATTTAGATTAAAAGTACAAAATTAATGTATGTATTAACAAAGGAAAATTTTCGGAGAGGTGCAGTGCTTCATGTATTCAATTGAATGGCAAAAAAGAGGATTACCGCATGCCCACATTCTAATATGGCTTAAAGAGAAGTTGCGGCCCAGCCAAATAGACGACATAAGCGTAAACATAAGCGCCGAGATTCCGGATCCTGAGCAAGATAAAGAATTGTATGATACCATCGTCCGAAATATGATTCACGGTCCATGTGGAGCACGAAATTCAATATCGCCATGTATGAAAGAAGGAAAATGTACAAAGAAATTCCCTAAACAGCTATTAAAAGAAACAGTGCACAATGACAATGGCTACCCTTTAAACAGACGCAGAGCTCCTGAAGATGGTGGCAGGAAAGTTACAATCAAATCTTGCTCTGGAGCGTTCGAAACCTTAGAAAACAGCTGGATTGTTCCGTATTCACCCACTTATGTAAAATGTTTAATGCCCATATTAATGTAGAAGCATGTAGCTCTGTCCGCGCAATCAAGTATATCTGTAAGTACATAAATAAAGGAAGAGACCAAGCAATATTTAATCTCAGGAGGAAGGTGAGGCAAACCTGTTAATGAAGTACAGACCTTTCAAGCAGGGCGTTATGTCAGCAGTAACGAGGCAGCGTGGCGTCTCCTTGGCTTCCTTTACACGAAAGGCACCCAACAGTTACTCACCTTGCTGTACTTAGAAAATGGAGAGCGTGTATATTTCACCGAAAGAAATTTCCAAGAAAGAATTGCATCACCGCCAAAACTACACTAACAACCTCTTTCAACTTTGTCAAACTGACCCTTTGCAAAAACGTTGTTATATTCTGAAGTCCCCGCAATCATACTTGGAACACATCTAGAAGGAGTGGAAAATCCGCTCAAGCGCGCCTGTTGCAAATTGGCCCGGTGTAAAGTCATCAGATGACCTTAGTCGTGTGTATACCGTCCATGTAACTAATTTTGAATGTTTCTGTTTACGATTGCTGCTGCACCATGTTCGGGGTCCTACAGGATATAAAGACCTTAAAACTGTCAACGGTCAGGGAATGTTTAAATTATAGAGAAATATGTGAAGCTCTGCATCTTTTAGAAAACGATAATCACTGGGATGAAACCATGGAGAAAGCTGTGCAGTGCCAGTCACCAGCCAAAATTAGGGATCTTATGCAACTCTCATATCATCTTGCGGGCTATCTAATGCACATAAATTGTGGGACAAATATAAAGAGTACATGGCGGAAGATATTTTGCGAAGGTTACAGCAGATACACGCGAACATGACATACAATGAACACATTTATAATTAAGCACTTGGAAAAATTGAAGATAAAGTAGTGGCAATGGTAGGCAAAAATTAAGCGACTTTGGAATGATAAGCCCTCAGCGAACAACCGAAAACGAACTAAGTGATGAAATTATACGTGAAACAAACTACGATATACCAGCTTTGCAGCAGCAAGTAGCCGAATTTGTACCCCGCTTGCTTCCTGAACAAAAACAAGTTTTGACAAAGTATTAGGACAAATTGAATCTGGAAATGGTGCACTTTTCTTTTAGATGCCCTGGAGGAACTGGGAAGACACATTTGTTAAATTTATTATTAGCGCAAGTACGGAAAGATAAAACATTGGTGTGGCTGTAGCTTCCTCCGGTATAGCCGCCACGCTGCTAAGCGGGGCCGCACTGCACATTCTGTTTTAAAACTCCCTCTAAATCTAGCCCAGGAAGAATCGCCGATCTGCAACTTTAGCAAAATAGTGCACGAGGTATAATGCTACGACAATGCGAACTTTTAGTGTGACGAAAGTACAATGTCGCATAAAAAGCTGTAAAAGCACTAAATTGAACGCTCCAGGATTTGCGCAGCAATACCGATGTATTGGGAGGAATGGTGGTTTTATTTGGTGACTTTCGCCAAACTTTACCTGTCATTCAAAAGGGCACCTGCAGATGAAATTAAAGCATGCCTCAAGTCGTCTATTTTATGGAACAAGCTGACAAAATTCAGTTTAACTACGAATATGAGAGTGCATTTGTATAATGATATCAATGCTGGAAACTATGCTGACACACTATTAAAATTGGCGATGGGCAGTTGGAAACGGATGCTAACTAACTAACTAACTAACACCACTTCCACTTTAGAAGAAATTTTCCTCGCACAACTTCCTTGTGGAATCGATTACCATCAGCGATTTTTCCGGACCGATGCGATTAGTAGGAGTAGGCTTTTCTTGAAGGTACTTCAAGAAAAGAGCCTACTCTTTTAAAAGGCCGGCAACGCATCTGCAATTCCTAGTGTTGCAGTTGTTCATGGGCGATGGTAGTCACTTACCACCAGGTGAGCCGCATGCTCGTTTGATCCTATAAAAATAAATAAATAATAACTAATAATAATTAAATCATATCCACATCGTTCAAAACAAATTTTAGTATCGCCCGCTTTTAGTCTTAGAATTTCGCCAAGTATCTCATCAAAACAAAGGTAAGCTGTTAAATGAAACGAAGACAAACATTTTATTCAAAGTATGAACCCATTTAAATCGAACGTAATATATAAGTGAGTTGAGGTCCAATAAAACAAATTAAATTCCTATTTCAAATTCATAACTTCCACGAAAGCGACAATAAAACTGTTACATAAATTTAATTTCGTGTCTAGGTCATTCTAGCGCCCCAAGGACTTACTGTTATAAGATGTAAAAGACATAGAATTTTACCCTGTCACCCTTTTAACAAATTTGCAAATTTGAATATAACGGTTTCACCTTTACTGAGCTAATGATTGGTCGGATTCGATTGACGCGCGGAATAACATTTTGTGTTCTTCGTTCATTAATTTAAGATAGATAGAGGAGCCTATTAACCAAAAACAAAAGGAGTTATTTAAAATTAATTGATGCCAGTGGGGATCGAACTTGGTTGCTCGCATATACTAGCGCTTATCCTGAGCTACCACATCTCTTAATTATTGCAATTTTAGATAAACTGGCGTTCCGCCGCGTCTTCCCACGGGTGCTTTCTGGATCTCGACAACAGCGCCACCCACCGGGTCCAAATGTGAATCTAAACCACCAAGTACCCAACACATAAAACATGCGTGAGTGTCCTGAACACTGGTTGGAACGTTCCTTTCTTACTATATTATTATTAATAAACGTATTATATTATTGATTAATAAAAAATAAATTAATTACTAGCATCTATTAAAATGAAGCGTCATTTAAAATAAAATAATATTTCTTTTATGACAAGATAAGAAAAGTGCAAGGGATATGGATATTAATATCTCGCTTCCTTATAGCCGCCCAAGGCCGTCTACACTACGTCAGAAGGGTCGTGACGGAAAAATCTTACACTTTTTCTCGCCAAATTAGTACCGTCCGATAAGGAACTTCGTTCCAAAAATTTCAAAAAAATCGGTTGAGCCTTTTTAAGTTTTAGCGAGACTAACGGACAGTAATTGATTTTTATAAGAGATATTAAATGAGAAAATTAAAAAATTCGGCGACACGTAATGTACGCCAACACGCATTGGGGGTAGTGCGGGACACTTTTTTCTTACTCAGAAATGAGGAGCAGGCCTGTGCCCAGCTGTGGAACGTATATATGCTGTAACTTTATTTAGCAAAGGTTTGTCGCATTTCTTTAATTGATTTTTAGAAAAAACCATTATCATCAAAAAGTGTTCAAAAATTCTGAAATGAATCACTTATACCGCGAAATAGTTAAAAATTTCTAGAACATGGATGGCTAAATTCTACAAGATTGATCTAAAATTACTAATATTAGTTATGAATAATTCAATGTATTCAAAAAGCGACTAGCAAATCATATAATCACAAACATATCTATCTGAGTGCGTTGGACGGGCTTGTTCCTGGTCTTGGTTTATGTTGTGGTGCTATGATAGTGAATCCCAGAATTTGTGAGTGACGGTTGTTATTTTATAACTTTTCTTTTATTTGTATAGATTTCTCCCGTCGATAACTGTTTTTGATGTTGTTTATTTTTCAACAACATAGGTGCGACAACAAATTTTGTTATTTAGATTTACTTTTATTTATGTTGTCATGTAAGTGACGTATATAATGTCTTTATGAGAATAAATGTCTTTAAACCTAAACCTAATAATCTAATATTAGTATTGGCTAATAGATAGAATAGAATACTAATTACGTAAGTTAAATTATCACTTTAAAGCATATTGTATATCATTCTATAAGTAGCGGCACGAAAGTCTAGCGGTGACCGTTATTGCGCATAAGTCGCGCTGATTGTCTTATTGCGCATAAGTCGCGCTGATTGGCTCGTGCGTATCGTTCACACGTGCTGATTGGCCTCCAGTCGCATACGATTCACCGTACGCAAGACACGAGCAATTCAATTCGTGCGCATCCTCCACGTTTCGTTCAGCGCTTAGACTTACGTGCCGCGATTGTACACGGGCAGCCTGCAGATTACGTGTGAGTCTACGTCCCGCAAATGTAGTAAGGATTCACAATACTATTGGCACTGCCGCAGTATTGCAGCTCATAGGGATTGCTTACTGACGAACGTGTTGACGGTTTTAGATAATTCGTAAAAATTGCATTCCTGCTTCGTAGATTCCGTGACAGCAACAACCGTTACCCTTACCGTTACAGCCTATTAAAGTAAACTGCTGAACATGGGCCTCTTCCACTGATTGCCTCATAGGGAGATATTTGCCATAAATGCCGCGCTTGGCAAGCGGGTTGGCAACGGCATTTTGTATTTTATTCCAGATTTATTTCCCTATGTCGCCCCTTACGACACCCACGGGACTATATCGGGTAGTGGATATTCTTACACCGCCACTGCACGATAAGACACCAAAAGTATTCTGAAAATATTTGGGAGCCGATGGAGTTTCAGGCACACTGTTTAGTTGTTATTGGCGTTATAAATTAAAATTTCAGTTATATAATAAGATGATATAATTTATTTATGTTTTAAATTTAGTTTTAAATTTATTCAAGATTTATTAAATCACGTATTTAATAAAATACCTGTGGTGTAAGATGTTACTAACCTATGACCTTAAATATGAAATAAAATATTATATTTATTAAGTTTGTTTAGTTTTTTTTAGTTTATTTTACTTATTTTGTTTTAGTTCTGCGAGTATAGCTTAGAATTGACCGCTTATTAATATTTTTTATTTACGACACCGTTACTCCATTGTTTTGCTTCATTTTGTACATTTTGTAATAGAAAGTAAGCAAACGATCGTACAGTCCACGTGATAGTAAAGTAATGCTGTGACCCATAGATATAACATTACCATTCCGTTACAGCCTCAAAAGTCCACTGCTGAGCAAAGGGCCCCAGAGACTGCCTCATAGGGAAGCGTCCAGAGATTTTCCATAGTTTGGAGAGGGCGCTGATTGCTGAGATACAGGTATAATTCCTAGTTCAGCAATCAGAGACTTCACATATTCACTGTATAATTATCAATAAAGACTTTATTATTATTATTATAGTTGCCACACGTGGCAGGCGGGTTGGAAACCGCAGTTATTATTTCCTAGATATTATGAGGAATTCGCTGCTACCCATATCATTTTTGTTTTCCCTCTGTCGCCTTTTACGACACCGTCGGGACGATATGGGTAAGTGGATTTTCTAACACCGCCACTTCGAGGTAAATTGCGTTTTAATTTAAACTGTTTTAATTTCCGAAGTTTTTGGGTACTTTACAACACTCACGATTGAGGTGTTTGATATCCTGATGTCATAGATTACTAAGGCTACCTTTAAATTTCAAATTCAAATATAAAAACAAATTAGTTTTAATTTACTACATTAGTATTTTACACTAGTTTATCCTTAGGTCATAGTCCTTCCCCGGTCGAGCGGACCCATTCGTGCTGCAGCCACAGAGCTGCAGCGTGCTCTACCACGTAAAAATACAGAAAATATGTTAAGATATCAATTAAAAAGATGCCGAGGATTGTAAAGCAGTAGTATCGCTGACCTCTACATATACAAGTACGCTGAACTGGCTATACCATACAAAATGCCTATGCTGATTTGAAGCGCCCTCATTGTCCGTACCGGGAACTAAAATTGACATAATATGCCAAAGTCTGTTGTGTTATATAAATCGTATCTCTGTATTTTGAACTTTTAAACTAAAAAATTAAAGTATGTTGATTATGTTTGATTTTAGTTACATAATAATAATTATTTTTAGTAATAATTAGTGTGCTTAATATGTAAAACTTGTTACCAAAAGGAAAGTGGGATAACATTCCACAAGTAAGTGAATTTACAGCGAATATTAATCAAATTAAAATTATTTGATAATAAATGTACTTAAAAATTTGTTACTAATTTTAATATCGTAATTACAAACATGTTTGGCTTTATATTTCTGAGTTTTGACAAACAGTAAAATTCAATAGGGTTGTCGCGTTCCTTGTCTATAATATTTATCGATGTTCTTTTCTACTCATATCTGTTAACAACCAAAGTCGCCTACAACAGATAATTATCAAATGTTTGTTAATTGACAGGTTTCAACTTAACCCAGACTAAAATTATCAAAATGGTTATCTTTGTTTGGACGCCAATTCATACACGACTGTTTTATTGACATGAAAGGCACCCTTTGAAAAGTGCAGTATAACCACAATATTTTTTACAATACCAGTAAGTATAAAAGTATTAGATTATTATTTTGAAAGTTTTTTTATTTCTTCCTTGTTTTCCCTCAAGGGCCATAGCCAAGTGTAGCGTCGATGATGACTTTGTGTTTACAAGACGCAAATTTGTTAAATCTGTTTAAATGTGACCAATTTATTATATCATGGAATATATTTATTTTGGACTGCAAAATGATTAATGTCCTAGTGAGTTTGCGTGAGTTTAGGGGTGAGGGGGTGGGGGGCGGGCAGTGGATTGGTTAGTGCTCTCTATATCACTGCAGCCGAAATGGAGTCGTGGGAAGAGGATTGTTGTTATGAAGTGCCACTCTGACTGTCCTCCGGTACTTTGGCAGGGCTGTACTACTGGGTGCTTCAGAGTGCTCATTTTTTCCTGACTCCATCACCTCCACATATCGGGCTTGGGGAGTCCACAGGTGGGAGTAAGAGGCCTGAAAGTAGTGCGCCTTGTGTTCCTGGTGCGCTTATCTGAGAAGGAAGGAAACAGAATTTCAACTAAGGAGGGGTCCCGCTGGTGGGACCGTGGATGTTTGAAAGCGTTTCGTGCCTGCCAATGTGGCGGAAGGTGAAACGCCGGGTTTTAGTAGGTGCGAGTCTGACATAATCCGTTATTGCCCCCGCGAAGCAGGTATACGTAGGCGTTTCTTCATTTGAAACTCGGAACAAAATCCGTTCTGCAGTTACAAATAAAAACATAGATAGACCAACGCTGCGTCGATCTTGGTTTTATATGAGGGATAAATCTTGCGTGTAAGGCCTAGGTATTATTTGATACATTTATTTATTGTATGGCATTATATTAATATCATACCAAAATATAATGGACGTTACGGGTAGGCCTAGGTATAGAATTTTTATCGATATATTTTGTCACACTGTCTTATCTCTATTATTAGTTCCGTGGACGTTCACTTCTGCTGTCAGCGCCAAAATGGCGAAAATCAAATAGCCTCATTATGTCACGATGTATAGCCAGTCTATATACATAGAGATTAGTCAATAGTATCTAAAATATTGCATGCTTGAGCTAATTGTTTTCACGTTCAAAAGACTCAAGTATCTTTAAAACTTTATGCCGATGTTTATACAAAGAAAGAGCAAATAGGCTATTGATAAGTAAAGGCAGTGCTACTTACCATCTAGGGCTTAGTCATCATAGGTATTAATAATCTATTAAGAATAAAAATGCAGATGCGTTGTCATCCCCGAGGACTAAGATGGAATGCCTCGTTTCTAATGCCACGTCTCCACCAAAGAAAAGTTACCAACTTTTGTGTTGTCAACAGGTGTTGGTGACAAATGTTTCTGTAATTACCTAGTGTTGGCAACAAAACTTGTAAACAATGTCGGGAACCGTGTTTCTATTTTCGGCGGTAACATCAAATGAATACACTTATTGAAACATTTGTTGGCAACATGTCTGTCACGTGGACGAACGAGTTAATCGATACATTTATTAATTTATATCGTTCTCAAAATATATTATGGTATGTGTGTAATGAAAATTATAAAGATAAAAATGAAAAAAAGGATGCATGGAGAAATATAAGTGACGCTATGGGGCTAAACGTACTATAAATTCAAAGAAAAATAAAATATATGACGGGACAGTTTTTCAGGGAGAAAAAAAATTAAAGATGAAAATAAACCTGGAGCTGCATCTTCTTATACTCCGAGGTGGTTTGCCTACCAACGGCTTCTTTTTTAACTGACAGTAATGAACCTGGTTGGTTTCCGGTCGTCGATCAGTCAATACGCACGTCACAGAGCTCCGCGAAAAATAAAAATAAACAGTAAAAAGTGCCAACAAAGTGTGTCATACGAACTATTGACTACAACAAAGTACAAAATACGTGATCAGTGAAAAAATTACAGAAAAGTGTTAAATCGCGAGTACTAATCAACCGTAATTGTAATCATTCTAACCTACAAAAATACCGTCAAGTGTCAGCTAATGCAAATTGTACAAAGACTATAGAGTGGAAACTACAGTACCAACATAACAAACAGCAAAACAAGTGTTGCCATAGTAAAACAAGTGTCGCCACAGCAAAACAAGTGTTGCCATAAAGAAACAAGTGTTGCCACAGTGAACCAAGTGTTGCCATAACAATATAAAAATACCAAAGATGGAAAAAGTATGAAATCCTATTGGCAAAATTAGACGAAAAGTTAGACCAACAAACTAAACTTATAACAACTTCAGTAACACAAAATGTCATGGCAGCACTAGACGAAAAGCTTAAAATGGTCACCGAAGAAAACGCCCAACTTAAAAATAAAATAAACGAGCTAGAGTTAAAACTTAAATTCGTTGATAAGGATAAGCGCAAAAATAACCTTGTCTTTTTTGGCATCGAGGAAGGAAAAGCAAGAACAGAACCAGAGCTAGTAGACTACATAAAAGAGATTATAATAGAAATGGGAGTACATTTTGAAGTCTTCGAAATTAATAACGTTTACAGAATCGGTAAAAAAGAGCTAGAAAAATCGCCCTGTTGTAGTCTCACCACAACTACATGGAAAACATATGATTCTGAAACAGATCTAACCTGCAAAAAGGTGTAAATATCAAAGAGGATTACCCTAAAGAAATATTAGAAAACGTAAACAACTGCAGCTGTGTTGAAGAGGAAAAGAAAAGGGAATATAGCCTTCATAAAATACGATAAACTGATAATAAGGAAAACACACGAAAGCAACAGAGAAAAAAGGAAAAGAGAAACTTCAAGATCACCGAAAATACCATCACAAAAGAAAGTCAATGCAGGTAGTACCGAAAGTACATTGACCACCTTGAACAACGCCCCCTCTAAAACTGCGACAAAGGATATAATCAGACCAAATATACTGAACTATGTAGAGCGTGGTCAGCTTCATTATCAAATCTCAAAAACTAATAAGCGACACCGGATCCAAACAACCCTAACAACCATTACCAAATACAACATTCATAAATTGCACCCTGCTTTTGTCACCGTGGGGAAGAAACACCTCCATCTAAATCAAAACATTATATTTCGAAACACCCTAAAGCAAACATATTTAACAAGAAAACAATACAGATAGAACAAGATAAAAGATCACTGAACATATAAATGTCTGCACACTGAATACTCGGACACTAAGAACAGAAGAGAGCCTAAAAGAACTAGAAATAGCCATATCTAACATAAAATGGGACATAATTGCATCAGCGAGATGAGAAGGCCAGGAGGAAAGGATAGAAGAGAGGAACGACTATATTATGTTTCACAAAGGAGAACACCGGACAAAAGGAGTAGTTTTCATCAAGTCTAAACTGAAGAAGAACATTATAGGATTTGAAGGAGTTTCTGACAGAATTGCTGTAGTTCATTTAAAATTTGGGTACAAGAAAAACTGGGCCATCTTTCAAATATACGCCCCAACAGAACAAGGGAAATCAGAAATAGAATATTTCTATGAGAGTATCTCAGAAGCAATAAAACCGCATTACAAATAAAACATAATCATAAGCGACTTTAACGCACAGGTTGGAGAAAGGCAAACTGAGAAGAACTCAATTGGGAAGTTTGGGCATGGCAAAAGAAGCCAAATGGACAGAAATTAGTAGAATTTATGATGGAAAATAACCTTATTTTAATGAACTCATGTTTTAACAAAAACTAAAAGCAAATGGACGTGGTCCTCCCAGGTGCAAACTTCAAAACTGAAATTGACTTTATTATAACTAACAAAGTAAATGTGTTCACAGATACCAACATAGTTAAAAACCTCAACTTTAACAATGACCACCGTATGGTAAGAAGCTGCCTAAACCTAAACCAACCCAAAATATCCAGGAAAACCTAAATAACAATGTTTATCAAATAGAATGCAATCATTCCACTAATTTCCGCACAACAGAATCACTCAATGAAATTATTACCTGACGCTGAAACTGGGATTAAATACAGGAGATTACAAAACAAATTGAAAGAGATGCTAGTCAGCAAACCCAGAAGCAAAGAAAGCTATTTAAGTAAAAAGACTAGAACTATTAGACGAAAGAAGAACACTAATATCAAATAAAGAGGACAAAGAAAGACGGAAAAAATTGCAACCCTTAGCAAAGAAATTAAGAAGAATATGAGGAAAGACCAAAGAGAAAAGAAATAGAGTTTTGGAAGAAAATATAAAAGAACAGGAGGAACAAAAAGGCTATGAAACAACTAAGCGAACATGGGAAAGAATGGATAGCGAAACTAGCAACGCGAATCTTATTCAACTAATCGACTCTCAATACAGAAACTAGCTACGGACTATTACCGCCTATTGTACTCTGATAAATTGATTCAGGGATGCCACAATTCCAAAAACAAAAAGAAAACAAGATGAAGTGCCAGAAATCCTTACATCAGAGGTAATCAAGGCAATAAAATCTCAAAACTGAGAAAGCCCCAGGCCGGACAAGATACCTAATGAAATGCTCAAGGGATCCTTAGAGAATACAGTTCCGTGCTTAAAACTTTTCAATGAAATCTACAAACAAGGCAAATTCCAGAAGAATGGACCGAGTGTCACATAGTTCTACTACATAAAAGGCCATAGAGACGAGATTGGGAACTATAGGCCGATCTCTTATATCAAATATATATAAAGTATTTGCTAAAGTGATCCTAGAAAGAATATCTTTAACACTCAACGAAACCCGTAGAGCAGGCAGGATTCAGAAAAGACTTCAGCACAATAGATCACATTCACACAATAAAACAGTTGATACAGAAGTATAACGAATACAATAAACAAATCTACTTGGCGTTTATAGATTACTCAAAGGCATCGACAGCCTCAGGCACCAATACATATGGCGGAGCCTTGAACAACAAGGATCCAGAGCAACTATATAGAAATACTAAGAGTATATACAACTCTAGCAAGGCCAGTATTAAACTAGAATCAACAGGAGAACCATTTCCTATCAAAAGGGCGTACGCCAGGCGATCCTCTCTCTGCACTATTTAACGCCGTACTCGACATCTTTAGACAGCTAAACTGGGACCACTTAGGTCTGAACATTAATGGAGCTCGCCTAAACCATCTAAGATTTGCCGACGATCTGGTGCTTCTAGAAGAGAATCCAGCAGCAATAGAACAAATGATGCAGAGCCTAGCAAATATAAGTAGAGAAGTTGGCCTGGAAATCAATGCCAGTAAAACAAAATTAATGTCAAACTGGAAATAGATATGGTAGATGGCAACAAGATTGAATATGTCAAAGAATATATTTACTTAGGACAGATAATATCCCTCAGATGAAATGACAAAGGAAATAAACAGGCGAATAGCCCAAGGATGATGAGAAAATATTGGTCACTGAAGGAAATAATGAAAAGTAAGGATCTAGGCAATCACATAAAAAGAAAGCATCTGAGACCTGTATTCTACCAGTTCTTACTTATGGCTGTGAAACTTGGTCAGCAACACTTAACCATAGGAAAGGCTAACAAAATGCCAACGTGCCATGGAAAGAAGCATGCTAGGGTTAAAATCAAAGACAGAGTCACGAACGTAGACATTAGAACAAGAACAAAACTCACAGACATTCTTACCCGGATAGACGCCTTAAAATGGAGATGGCTGGACATTTGCTACGCCACCCCATTAACAAATGGAGCAAGCAAGTCACTCTCTGCAACCAAGAGACGGCAAAGAGGCAGGGTCGTCAAGTCAGGAGATGGGAAGACGACTTGAAACAGACAGGGACCATTCTGGTTGAGAGTAGCAAGGACAGGAACCATTGGAAGGAATTGAGGAGGCCTATAAAAAGGCACACCGAACTTAGGGACCTCTTGTAACCCTATGTTTAGGAATAAAAGGCTATTATTATTATTATTATAATGAACCTAGGTTATGTGTGTAAAAGGAATAAATGAAACACGTGGTAACTATACAAAATATTTATATTATTTATTTCTTAACCGAAAATCGAAAAAAAGAGGTACTTATACCCAGTGACGTGTACAGATTAAAATTAGGAAATTGGCCTTATTGTTTGATACCAACTGCGCTTATCATGTTAATAAATTGGGTATAATATATGATATATGGTATGAATAAAGATGCCGCGAATATTCGCTGTTATGACAGAACAAATAATAGTACAACAACAGAAGAATCACTCTATCATAGCAAACTTGCGAGTTCAAACCTAGTTACTAATGTTCATAATACTTTGTTTAGTAAATATTATAATTACTGCCGCTGCCCGCATAATATCGTCGCTTGAAGACATATTGTTGCCAACAAAACTTTGGTGGAGACAGCAAGTTGTCAAAAAAATGTTTCTCAAATTGTTGGCGACATGTATCAATTCGGTGCGGAAACAACGGGAACAAAACTTGGTAACTTTTGTTGAGTTGCAAACAGTTGGAAACATAAAAGTTGTCAACATTTTTGGTGGATACGCGGCTTAATAAAAAGGGTCTTCGGTTCTCTATACTCACCATACAAACAAACTTAAAGGTTAAAACATTAATTAAAAATACTTTGAATACAACTACTTTTACGGATTATATCGCGTTTAATTACTTATTTTTATTAATTTCCGACGTTTCGGGTGCTTTACAGCACCCATGGTCACGGGCAACTGAGGTGATTGACGTCCCGATGTCAGAGTTAATCCGGAGTACCTTCAGCTTTTTTAATTATCAATTTTGGTCCGATTCTTTATTTAAGAATAACTTATATCGTACTAGCTATTACCGCGGCTTCGCCCGCATGGTCACTGGGAAATGAACTATCCATTGCTTTTTGAATTGAAAGAAAACTGAGTTTTATAGATTTGTCAGAGATGCAGCCATTAAAAGGAAACTGAGCAAAATTGATTCGTCAGCCTATTTAAATGTTTTGAAACGCAGCGTATAGGAAAGCATGAAAATAGCCTGGAAATGGGATATTTTTTTAAATTAAAGGAAACTGAGCATAATTATCCGTCAGGGATGCAGACTTTTGAAAAGAAACTGAGCTAAATTGATTCGTCAGAGATGCAGTTTTGTGAATTGAAAGGAAACTGAGCCAAATAAAAGATCCGTCAGAGATGCAGCCTTTTGAGTTGAAAGGAAACTGAGCTTAATAGGTCCGTCAGAGGTGCAGCATTTGGAACTGAAAAGAAACTGAGCTAAATAGGAAATTTTGAATTGAAAGGGAAGATCTGTGGGAATTCTGATTAATTGATTGTGGGAATTTTGGAAAAAACTAACTGAACACTATTTTAAGACGCTACTGTACACAATGTTATATGTTTTCCATTCGGGAAAGAATGTGGAGATTCTAGGCATTTGACACACGCGAACATGCTACATATAGCTGACCATGAGAGCACGGTTTTCTAAGTTGACCCCGCTACCTGTAACGTTTGCCCTTGCGCTTTATTAATTGTCATTGCAAAACTGAGCTTATTAGGAACTGCAACCTTTTGAATTGAAAAGGAAGATCTGTGGGAATTATAGGATTCGTGGTATAATAACATTTTCACCTTTTCCTACGCCTGTCAAAATTGTAGCACCGATTATGTTCCGTCCAAGATGTGTCACACGCAGCCTTGTCCCGTTACATAACCGAGGAGCATCTAAATTTCGCATTAGCATGACTAGGACGCCTAATTTTAATTGAAGCTTATGTGAGGGCACACCTGACAACTCTAGAGAATTTAGAAACTCTACGGGATATGAAGTGCTCTGTTCTGTGTCCATAACTGTGTCTACTGACAAATACTCTGTTATTTCTCCTGCTACTTCGCTTAATATATCTGAATTTATTTTGTTAACGCTCTCATTTTTTGGTGCAAGAAACGCCCTTTCATATAACCATTTGTCTTCATGCATGTTGTCCGTTAAATCTGAATAAACGCTCGCAATTAATTCGGAATGACTCTGTACTAAATTACAAAAATCTCTCGTCAATTTAACGCAGCCCTCAGCATCCGTTTCCAACCGCCCATCGCCAATTTTAATAGTGTGTCAGCATAGTTTCCAGCATTGATATCATTATACAAATGCATTCTCATATTCGTAGTTAAACTGAATTTTGTCACCTTGTTCTGCAGGTGTGCCCTTTTGAATGACAGGTAAAGTTTGGCGAAAGTCACCAGCCAGTAAAACCACCATTCCTCCCATTACATCGGTATTGCTGCGCAAATCCTGGAGCGTTCGATTAAGTGCTTCTACAGCTTTTATGCGACATTGTACTTTCGTCCCACACTAAAGTTTTCATTGTCGTAGCATTATACCTCGTGCACTATTTTTGCTAAAGTTGCAGATCAGCGATTCTTCCTGGGCTAGATTTAGAGGAGTTTTAAAACAGAATGTGCAGTGCGGCCCCGCTTAGCAGCGTGGCGGCTATACCGGAGGAAGCTACAGCCACAGCAATGTTTTTATCTTTCCGTACTTGCGCTAATAATAAATTTAACAAAGTGTCTTCCAGTTCCTCCAGGGGCATCTAAAAGAAAAGAGCACCATTTCCAGATTCAATTTGTCCTAATACTTTGTCAAAACTCGTTTTGTTCGGGAAGCAAGCAGGTACAAATTCGGCTACTTGCTGCTGCAAAGCTGGTATATCGTAGTTTGTTTCACGTATAATTTCATCACTTAGTTCATTTTCGGTTGTTCGCTGAGGCTTATCATTCCAAAGTCGCTTAATTTTGTGCCTACCTTTGCCATTACTTTATCTTCAATTTTCCAAGTGCTTCATTATAAATGTGTTCATTGTATGTCATGTTCGCGTGTGTCTGCTAACCTTCGCAAAATATCTTCCGCCATGTACTCTTTATATTTGTCCCACAATTTATGTGCATTAGATAGCCCGCAAGATGATATGAGAATTGCATAAAGATCCTAATTTTGGCTGGTGACTGGCACTGCACAGCTTCCTCCATGGTTTCATCCCAGTGATTATCGTTTTCTAAAGATGTAGAGCTTTACATGCTTCTCTATAAGTTGCGCATTCCTGACCGTTGACAGTTTTAAGGTCTTTATATCCTGTAGGATCCAGAACATGGTGCAGCAGCAATCGTAAATAGAAACATTCAAAATTAGTTACATGGACGGTATACACACTACCAAGGGCATCTGATGACTTTACACCAGGCCAATTTGCAACAGGCGCGCCTTGAATACGGCGTTTCCACTTCTTCCTAGATGTGTTCCAAGTATAATAGCGGGGGACTACAGAATATAACAATTCGGTCGGTTTGACAAAGTTGAAAGAAGGCTGTTAGTGTAGTTTTTGGCGGTGATGCAATTCTTTCTTGAAATTTCTTTCGGTGAAATATACACGCTCTCCATTTTCTAAGTGCACAGCAAGGTGAGTAACTGTTGGGTGCCTTTCGTGTAAAGGAAGCCAAGGAGACGCCACGCTACCTCGTTACTGCTGACATAACGGCCTGCTTGAAAGGTCTGTACTTCATTAACGGGATTTGCCTCACCTTCACTCCTGAGATTAAATATTGCTTGGTCGCTTCGTTTATTTATGTACTTACAGATATACTTGATTGCGCGGACAGAGCTACATGCTTCTACATTAATGTGGGCATTAAACATTTAACATAGAATGGGCGAATACGGGACAATCCAGCTGTTATCTAAGGTTTCGAACGCTCCAGAGCGAGATTTGATTGTAACTTTCCTGCCACCATCTTCAGGGCTCTGCGTCTGTATAAAGGGTAGCCATTGTCATTGTGCACTGTTTCTTTTAATAGCTGTTTAGGAATTTCTTTATACATTTTCCTTCTTTCATACATAGCGATATTGAATTTCGTGCTCCCATGGACCGTGAATCATATTTCGGACGATGGTATCATACAATTCTTTATCTTGCTCAGGATCCGGAATCTCGGTGCTTATGTTTACGCTTATGTCGTCTATTTGGCTGGGCCGCAACTTCTTTAAGCCATATTAGAATGTGGGCATGCGGTAATCCTCTTTTTGCCATTCAATTGAATACATGAAGCACTGCACTCCGAAAATTTTCCCTTTGTTAATACATACATTAATTTTTGTACTTTTAATCCAAATACACTAGCAACTAAATCGTGTCTGTCAGTACTTTTTGGCCCGGCATTAGCTCCTCAGTTATTTCTTTCCATGTGGGATTGCAAGTAAAAGTAACAAAAGATCTGTGGTAGCAGGGACTGTTAACGAATGATGAGTGCAGAATTACCATTTTACCTAAATCTCTGGGGTTTACATTGGCGTCGCTAGAAACTGCATCTTGTAAATGTATATAATTCTCAACGCGCAGCTTTTTGATTAAAGATATATAACGTAGACGTTCACTTTCTACCTTCACATACATGTCTACCAAAATTGATGAAATAATTGTCTACACCGGGCTAAGAGGTTAAAATCATTTTCTCGCAACATCATATGATACGCATAAAATCCATACATGTTACTTTTTGTTCAGGTAGGCTCCTTTGTGACCAGGTTAATGAGTGGAATTTGAAAATGATAACCCTCTTGTCCTTTGCAATAAATCAATGGGTATTGCAGAGCGTCATAAAACTTGTGTGTATCGGCTACACGTTGCAACGTATCATCACGTGCTTGCAAGATAATGTCTCGTGAAAATTGATCACCACTTATTACGGCTACTATTTCGTTTATCAAAGGTGCATTGTAGCGACTTTCATGCTCTCCTCGAGGGTCCGATCTGCGTGAATGACGACTTTGTAATCCTATTCAGGTAGGTTTTCTAAAGCAGTTTTAAATGTTTTGACTAAATGTTACGTTCATGCAAAATCTTTGAATTTTGAACACTGTCTCTCTCAACTCTCTGGATAAATTGGCAGCGACGGTCTACCTCAATTTCTTCGTCACCCATAAAATATACTTGTAAAATTTATGCTGTTCGTTTTCAGCTGGAAAAGTAAACCTATTCTATGATAATTTGTCCTTGCACCGTAACTGTAGGCGAAAATCCCGGCATTATTATTTCCCGTTCAACTCCGAAGGACGTCATTTGAAAGCATGAGTTATATTTCCGGATCCTGTTTAAAAGCGCCGTGACTCATTAACATCATAAAAAGAGAGTTTTCAAAGGTTCTTCTGGTTCCCCAAGTAACGGAAGAGACACTTTGCCATTGGAACAGCACATGCCTGCGGTCTCATCTTTCCATTTTAAAGCGCTGCAAAATCGACACGCCTTGTCCATCAGTCCGATAACAACTAACCTGATTTTTATAATCAATCAACGGATCATAATTGAATGCTGCGTCATTAAAACCGACCAATTGTTTCCAGGCTGAAATTTTGTCGACGTTCAGCTTGGAGCTGTGCATTTGCATCTCTTCGCGCCTGTGTCTGTTCTGGTGTTCCAGATGCCTTTATAGTAGATTGACGTTCAGCTTGCTCAATGAGTCTGTGTTGAGTTTCATCAGGTGTTTCCGCGGCTCTTAAGGCGGCCTGACGTTCCGTTTGTTAGAATAGCCTTTGCTGACTTTGAGCAGGTGTTTCAGTAGCTCTTAAAGTAGATTGACGCTCTGCCTGTTCAAGACGCCTTTGCTGACTTTGATCAGGTTTTCAGTAGCTCTTAAAGTAGCTTGACGCTCTGCCTGTTCAAAACGCCTTTGCTGACTTTGAGCAGGTGTTTCAGTAGCTTTAAAGTAGATTGACGCTCTGTCTGTTCAAGACGCCTTTGCTGACGTTGAGAAGGTTGAACAACAAATTCAATTCAAGACACAACACGAATCCGAAAACGATAGCCAAAAAAATTGAATCAACTTAAACCAAATCACAAAATAAATCGCAGAAAACCGAAATCGAAAGCAGTAGTCAATATAAATATAACCAACGAAAAAGAAGTAAGTGTATAGGTACCGTATACACTATCAACACTATTAATATTCCTTTGAAATATTGTTAAACAACCTTAAACAACGAAAACCAATTCACGATTCTAAATAAACAAAATCCAAAAATCAAAGCCAGTGTCTAAATATGTATAAAGGAATACCAACCAAATCAACAAAACCGGTCCAAGAAAATACACAAATCCGAAAATGAAAGCCAATATAAATCCATTCAACCTTAACAAATCACAAAGCAAATAACAAACAACCGATATCGAAAGCAGGTAGTCGAATAAGCTACGAAATAGAAACAATTTAAGGGTATAGGTACCGTATGCACTATAAGTTGACGCGCGGCTCAACGGCAGGAGTTAAGTACATATCAGGAAACATTTCGATACCGCGTTTTAAAAACCTAGTAACGACATCTAGCGGAATCAATTTAAACTATATACGTTAGTTAATAAGAACTCTCAAAAATATTTTTCTTACGTCTCAAAAAATAGTTTTCTTCTTCTATACGTGGCAGAGCCATGCTGCAGCTATATTAGTAGTATAGTTGTAGCACGAATGGGTCGGCTCGACCGGAAGGACCACGCTCTCACAGAATACCACCGTAAAATATCAGCAATGCTGCTGTGTTTCGTATGGTGAGTGTAGAGAACCGGAGACCTTTACTGGAAAAGAGGCATTCCATCTGAGTCCTCACGGTGATAACGCATCTGCATTTTGATTCTTTATTGAGGATAGATGTAGATGTCTATGGGTCACAGCAACCACTTACCATCAGGTGGACTGTGTGCTCGTTTGTCACCCTATACTATAAAAAAAAAATTTTCTTATAATTTTGCACATAATTTTCTTATTGTAATACCGATTCATTCATAACCACATATAAGAACTGTATTCATTTCCGTTCAATAAATATTACTAAGGCTTATTAATAAACTTACTAAGAACTATTTCTACCATTGTTAAGTAATAGTTAAGGGTGAAAGCGTGACAGGTGGTGATAGTATTTCTGATCCATACTTATAATCACGCCTGTAACCCTTGCAGGGTAGGCAGAGCATCAACGGATTACTTAATATCGTCTGCGAGGCTATCGCCTATTCTGTGAATTACGATGCACCAAAACGTTTGAAGAAAATCAGCCGGTGAATTTTATGTTTTTATCGCTCTCTTCCCGGTTCTGCGTGGAAAAATACAGATCCATACATTTTATCTTAATTTTGGTAAAAGACATAATAATCCAGATATTCTGACCTTCTGTGTTCGTCCATCGTACCGTCGTCCGTCTTGTAGAATCACGGTGGCGCCACCTAGCTGAATTTAATTTTGCAACATATTCGATTTTCCACGGGAATGATATGTTTTTCCGCTGAAAAAGTAGCCTATGTCACTCTACAGCCACCGAACTATCCCCATACAAAAATCATGCCATGCCGACGCTCTGTTCCAACGTGAAGAAGGACAAACAAACAAACAAACACACTTTCGCATTTATAATATTAGTATGGATTTCTTTATTCAATTAAGGCGAATCTAACGACACCTCATATGTTAAAATCCATCGAGCCGTTTAGGTTACAGAGCGTGCCAAATATATGAACATACATACATACTCTCGAAAAACATTACTCTCCATCTGGTGCAGTCGGGTAAAAACAGCATTATGCTGCTATTTGGAAAAAAGAAGTGACAACGAGTTTATTCATTGCTTCAATTACTATTGTAGAAAAGAAAAACAAACTTTAACCTAATGGGTGTACTTATTTAGTTACTAAATCTATGGATGTACAGTACCACAATATACATACATACATACATATAATCACGCTTCTTTCCCGTAGGGAGGCAGAACCACTTCTTTCCACTTGCTACGATCCTTACATACTTGTTTCTTCGTCCACTTTCATTATTCCTTCATACATGCTCTTCGGTTTAGGGTACTCTTGACCTGGCCTTTTTCAAGAATTCCCTGATTTGGTCGAGAAACGTCCTCCTAGGTCTACCCTTCCAACACTTTCATTCACACTCCTTATACA
>JAGSMP010002004.1:0-32168 GCA_029286625.1 Parnassius orleans | reverse complement strand
CCACCTAGCTGAATTTAATTTTGCAACATATTCGATTTTCCACGGGAATGATATGTTTTTCCGCTGAAAAAGTAGCCTATGTCACTCTACAGCCACCGAACTATCCCCATACAAAAATCATGCCATGCCGACGCTCTGTTCCAACGTGAAGAAGGACAAACAAACAAACAAACACACTTTCGCATTTATAATATTAGTATGGATTTCTTTATTCAATTAAGGCGAATCTAACGACACCTCATATGTTAAAATCCATCGAGCCGTTTAGGTTACAGAGCGTGCCAAATATATGAACATACATACATACTCTCGAAAAACATTACTCTCCATCTGGTGCAGTCGGGTAAAAACAGCATTATGCTGCTATTTGGAAAAAAGAAGTGACAACGAGTTTATTCATTGCTTCAATTACTATTGTAGAAAAGAAAAACAAACTTTAACCTAATGGGTGTACTTATTTAGTTACTAAATCTATGGATGTACAGTACCACAATATACATACATACATACATATAATCACGCTTCTTTCCCGTAGGGAGGCAGAACCACTTCTTTCCACTTGCTACGATCCTTACATACTTGTTTCTTCGTCCACTTTCATTATTCCTTCATACATGCTCTTCGGTTTAGGGTACTCTTGACCTGGCCTTTTTCAAGAATTCCCTGATTTGGTCGAGAAACGTCCTCCTAGGTCTACCCTTCCAACACTTTCATTCACACTCCTTATACACTTTTTTCGTCAATTTAGTATAATTTTATTACTATAAAACACTCTAAACAACAAAATAAATAATAATTAAAGCCTAAAACATTAACTTGTTGTAGGTAATAATAATTAATGCTACTATACGATTTCTACTGCACAATTATACTAAATAATGTAAATAAGCAAAAATAATGTAGATTAATTTCTAACAGTATCCTTACAATACAACTTTACTTAATTACTGCAAATTATCAAAAAAATTGCAAATGTTAACCACAACGCAGTAGGTAATTAATAATCGATAGGAACAATAAATTCACTAACCTTATAAGTCCGGTGATTTACATCAAATACTATTAGATTACCTTAATAGAGTGTTGGGTGACGATGAATCTTAAATTTTATCTTAAACACCACGTAATTACTGCAAATTGACCCACATTCTTGATGGCGGCGACGTAACTCCAAACTTGATTCCAACGAAACTCCACTGAATTTACCTTATTATACGAGTATAATATAAATTCTGGTGCTTATTATTTTATATCCGGCTCGAAGGACCATGTTCGGGAGTTTACGGAATTTTATAAATAATGCAACTTGAATGTGGTCTTGGACGATTGTATTGATCTTACAACAGTTGAGAGGGTAAAGTATATTACAACGACAAAGACCCCGTTTGAAATTAACATTAAGTACGGACGTAATTACTACAAGTACGTTGTTTAACTCTTTGCTGAGAAAGAATGCAGGCGCTCCAACAACACTAACTATACGAAACAAACAGCATTTAGTAGCTATGTTATGCTTGTTTTCAGAGCGTATCCTCCCCGGTCGAGCTGACCACTGCACAGCTGCAGCATGGCTCTACTACGTAAATAAATATAGACTACTTTTGGTAATAAGACAGACTAACTTTGAAAAAAAAAGTAGACAGGGTTTAGATATAAATTCGTTATGGTGGCTCTTACAAGGACTAGTGGGAAAGCCTTGTCTTTTATTTTAGGTTAGATCTGACAGCTGGAATCCGGACCATATTGCCGTTGAGAACGGATAAATGTGCGGAAGACAGGGGACTGGCCAACAAAATGTATTAGTTGTAAATAGCAATACTGGCGAAATTTTTTGGTGTAATTTGATTCAGTCAGAAGAACCTCGTTACAAAAAGGTAGTAGTTTGAAAAAAGACGTTTGACAAATTAAATTATATTTTCTCGCGTCCAAACATAAATTTAATCCATTCCATTACCTACTATATCATCTCAAAGCAAACTCACTTTTATTTATTTTCGGTTTTTCTTTCCTCTTCTTTGGTACTTACGTTTTTTTTTATAGGATAGGGTGACAAACGAGCACACAGTCCACGTAATGGTAAGTGGTTGCTGTGACCCATAGACATCTACATCTATCCTCAATAAAGAATCAAAATGCAGATGCGTTGTCACCCGTGAGGACTAAAATGGAATGCTCTTTTCCAGTAAAAGGGTCTCCGGTTCTCTACTCTCACCATACGAAACAGCAGCATTGCTGCTACTTTACGCTGGTATTCCTGAGAGCGTGGTCCTTCCCCGGTCGAGCCGACCCATTCGTGCTACAATTATACTACTAATATAGCTGCAGCTTGGCTCTACCACGTAGAAACGTAATAATATATCCACCTTAAGTTAGAATACATTTTACTATGTTTTATTAAAATGTGGTTGGTGATACTGGTGGTACTAGAATTATTCTTACCCATTTCTGCCGTCAAATAGCAGTGCTTGCACATATCTGGTCTGAAGAGTAGAGAACCAGTATAATTACAGGTTGTGAGGCATTCCATATTAGTCGTCAGAGGTGACAAGTGTAATCTGTCTTCTTTACTTTTAGTTGGTTGCAGGTGTCCATGGGCTCCAGTAGCCATTTACTCCAGGTGGACTATGTTGGTTGTCACTTTAGTTTTTATATTTAAAATTCAATTTTTATCAATGTTTTGGTTTGGTTGCGAGTGTCTATGTAATATACACTATCTATCAAGTGAACCGTTGGCTCGTTTATAACCATACATTTTATTTAAAAAAAAACACTTTGCTTAATTAACTTAATCGATGTTAGTTATTTAGAGACACTAGTGAGTAATCAACAATATAGTTAGTGCATTTAATCAACTAATGAGGAATATACAAATGTAGTAGAAAATTTATTTGCTAGGTCACTCATTAAGATTAATAAGAAATTTTTTGGTAGTAGACATTTGCTCCTTCCTTTAAATAAACGAGCACACAATTCACCTGATGGTGTGGGTGTTATAGCCCATAGACATTTACATATATCCTGTATTCTTATCTATTGTGTAATCTCATCTATTCTGTAAGAGCGACTGGTCGAGCCAACCCATTTATGTATTTCAAATTTAAGTAATTTATTTAAGATAATATTGAATGTGGATGATATGATATTTTATAATTTATGTTTAAAAGTTATATAATACAAAAATAGTAAGCCCTCTAGTATTGCTATGCTCTTGCAGGGTGTCACATGCATACCTATCCATCCACTTAAATTTGTAATGTGACATGCAATAAACAATTTGAATTTGAATTCAGTCTCTACCAAGTAAGAAACGTAATTAATTGTAATCAAATTTATTCAATATAAATAGCTAATGTATTTAAATGCTTGTTGAGTTATTTATATTATATTTAAGACATGAACAGTTTTATTTATTTATTTATTCTTTATTGCATTCCTTAAAACAAAAGAATACAAAGGGCGGACTTATTGCCTTGAGGCATTCTCTACTAGTCAACCCATAGTGGTGAGAATTTGACGTAGGTGTGGCAATATAGTTTAAAAGAACACTACACAAAATGATAATCAACTACATAATATATAATGTATATATTAGTAATAAATAATCTATACATATATGACCTATACATAACATATATACAAATTTATAAATACATGCATATACATACAAATATACATATTTAAATACATATGTAATTAGTACATACAAATAACTATGAATATATGCGTCTGTTTAGCAATACATATTAAATGGTGAATCATGTAAAATGCGTTGTCTTCAATAGACGATTACGGACAATTTTTAAAAGTACTTATTGCGCTTTTCTGATGTCATCGGGCAAGGAGTTCCAAAGGCGTGCAGCCTGAACTGTGAACGAGTTACCATAGAACTCAGTAAAATGAACAGGAATACAGATTTTCTTGTTAGAAGAAGAACGTAGGACCCTATCATGAGATGAAGAGAGATTTTTTTGATGAGATGGAAATTTACTCTTAAGATAAGAAGGCGAAGATGGGTCACTTAAAATGGAAAAAAGAACAAGCAATATTCTGGAATTGCGTCTCTGCCGGATTGTAAGCCAATTTAGCTTAGATATATATTGCGAAATATAGTCATACTTACGAAGCCCGAAAATAAATCTTATACAGTTATTGAGAAGGCATTCCAGCTTGTCTAGAAGATCTTGTGACAGATCTGAGTAACACACATCTGCATAATCAATTATGGGTAATATGAGCGATCGGATAAACATGATCTTAGATTTTATGGGAAGAAAATGTTTTAAACGATACAGAGAGCATAACGTGGCAATGACTTTACGACTCACTTCTGGAATCTGGGTTCTCCAATTCAACGTGCTGTATATGTGTAGGCAAGATTTTTAACAGATATACTAAGTGATTTATAATGTTAAGAAGTGTAGGCGACCCCCACTAGATGGAGTGACGAGCTGGCAAGACATGCAAGAAGTCGATGGATGCAGGTGGCTCACGATCGTGCTTTGTGGCAATTTTGGGGTTGGCCTATGTTCAGCAGTGGACTTGTGAAGGGCTGAAATGATGATGATGATGAATGTATGTATGTAAACTGAAGTGGCAACGGGCCAGCCATACAGCTCGAAGAAGCGACACCTAATGGAACAAAAAGATTTTCAAGTGGCAGCCTCGCACCAAACCGAAATTTCCCCCTTCCTTTTTAATAGAATAAGTGTGACAAACGAGCACACAGTCCACTTGATAGTGTGGGTGTTATGGCCCATAGACATTTACATCTATCCTCGATTATGAGTCCAAATGCAGATGCGTTTTCACTTCTTAGGACTTTTTTTATAGGATAAGGGTGACAAACGAGCACACAGTCCACCTGATGGTAAGTGTTTGATGTGGCCCATAGACATCTACATCTATCATCGATTAAGAATCAAAATGCAAATGCGTTGTCAAAACTTAGATGGAATGCCTCGTTTCCAGTAAAAGGGTTTCGGTTCTCTACACTCACCATATACAAAACACAGCAGCATTAAGCTGCTATTTTACACTGGTATACAATAAAGATATACAATAAAATTCCGCACACTTATAAAGAACACCCTATAAGAATATTTAAATTTAAGCTGACTGCATTATTATAAGCTGCTATATGACAGCAAAATGCCGCGGACTTGAATCCTTGCGTGGAACAAGTATTTGTATGGCCTACAACAACTGTTTCGGCTCAGGATGTTTGTCCTGTGATATTTATGTACGAGTAAACTGCCCCACGATACAGGAGAAAATCTTCGTGAAGATGTAACATACTTAAAAAAATGAAAAAATTACGCTGGTATTATCTGAGAGCGTGGTCTTTCTACGGTCGAGTCGACCCGTTGGTGCTACAACCATAATATTATTACTGTTGCATGGCTCTACCACGAACAATTTTGGTCAGTTAATTGAGTTCAAACCCAGAGCAGCTGCAAGGAAGTTAGGCATCCATAAAGCGGTACTTCATGCTGGAAGCTGCTTATTATATTATGCACAAGTCCGGCGCGTGGTAGATTGCTTCCATATAGACGGACTGGTGCCTTAAATGCTACCTAGCAGCAGCTCAATGGAATATCGTGATAATAATGATGACCTGAATTAGGTTAAAGCCATTCTTACCCATCTCGAGCACAGGAGCATAGTAGACAGACTTTCAGTATTCTCCAAGATATATTTCAGAGTGCGCAGGAAATTAACAGTGGCAGTGGAAGAATATTCACTATCCCATATCGTCGAGTGAGTGTCAAAAGAGGTGACAGAAGGAAACAAACCAGGAGATGAGCAGCCAGCGTTGTTGTGGCGCTGTCGTCCGTGTGTCATGCGAAGTGCACCGAAACCTAAATCACGCTATCAAAGTTCCAAGTACTGTGCTATATATAGAATAGCTCTGTAACTAACAGAAGGAGCGTTCACCGCTCGCCAGGCTGAATACCTTGCCCGGTTCGCGCACGGCCAGAGCGTTTCAGAGTGACCATCAAAGAATTATTAAAACTTATTATAACATTAAGAACACTAATAATTTCAGATTACATAAATCACATTACCTTCTTAATTAACCTTCTAATTGCACACAATGTCAAATCTCCACGGTCCCTATTGTCTACTGGGAAACAATCGTAGTATGGTTTTGATATCTTAGGATGGTTTACGCCGAAAAGATACCAATTGTATTCATAACAGCGTATCGAAGTCCACTGCAGTACATAGGCCGCCCCATAGAATGCCTCAGGGGTATTTGCCATAGTTGGCAGGCGGGTTACAAAGCAATTTTAATTTTCAGTTATTATTAGGAAGACGCTAGCCCATCTCCTAGACTGTTTCCCTCTGTTGCGTCTTATGACACCAACGGGACGGTATGGGTTAGTGGATATTCTCACACCGCCACTACACGGCTTCCTTCCTACCTATCTTACTAAAATATAAATATTATACACTCGGATAGTAAAAATACTAATAATTTTCTGAAATTATTTATCTGTAAGATAAAATTAAGACAAAGAAAGTTAAATAGGAAGAGTAATGTAAGATACACTACTCTTCCTATTTAAGTTTCTTACTGCATACAATATCAAATCTCCACGGTCGCTTTTGTTTACTCAGAAATACTATCAAAATTTGTTTACGTCCCAAAAGATACCAATTTATTGAGGTGGAATTGTTGGTCGATAGTTTCAAAATGACGGTGTGGTAGGTGCTAAGCGTTTGGGTGTAGCTTTGCAAGTTGTGGATTCTATTCCTGTAAGAGACAAGATTTAGATGTTCACATCGCGATAACGCGAATATTCGCGTTGTCGCGATGTATGAGGCCACATATTCTTGAATACTTCGTCACTTCGTGCAAAGTCGCAAGCACATCGCTTCGCTGTCGGTAAACTCGCACATCAAAGCGTTTTATCGCGATGAACATCGTTAGCGGCCACACTTCAGTCTGCCACAGACATCGTGCGTATCGGTGTGTTAAAGTAAATTAGGGTTGCAACGTATTTCCGACAGTGTTAAGTTATGAGAAGATGAATAATTTGACGAAACATTTTGAGTAAATTATGCAGGCGTCTAAAGCTGTCCCTTGTTGCCAAAAACGAAGTAAAAAAATAATTATTCGCTGCCATATAATATAGAGCGACCATGGCGCCATTTTATGCTTAGCTTGTGTTTATCGCGATAAACTTTACAACGCGCAGTGTGGCCAGGCGCCTTCACCGTAGGCCTAAGGCATAGTTTTATCGCCGGAATTCTATCGCAATGTGTGCGGCCTGCCTGATTATTAAATATTGCCCACAAATTATTGTGTCGAATCACGGTGGCAGTGTAAGAGGTTTTTTACCCCATTCCATCCCGTCCGTTTTAAGACAAATTTTCCCTATAACGGAAGAGCCGTATGAGGAACAGTAAACTTTTATGGGCTGATGATGAAGACTTAATAATTTATTAAAATTTACACGCGTAACGTACTAATTTTTTTACCTACCCAATAAATATCCAACTGAGTAAAGTATGTAAGTATAGAATAGAATAGAATATAATAGAATAGAATAGAGTGGAATGGAATGGAACGGAATGGAATAGAATGCAATATAAGGGATTACAGAGGAATTGATTGGAATGGAATGGAATATAATATAAAATAATATAATAGAACAGAATAGAGTAAAATAGATTAGAATATAATAGCATAGCCAGAATAGAATTGTGGCGGTACCGTGTAGTGGAGTAAGAATATCCACTACTCCATATCGTTCCGTGGGTATCATAAGAGGCGACAGAAAGTAACTGAAACACAGAAGGAGGCCAGCAGCATACTTTCTGATAATAACTAAAATAACAAAAATTGCGGCTGGCAAAATACCCCAATGAAGCTATGGGAGAGGTCTATGTCCAGTAGTGGACTTTATACGCTGTAATGGATGGATGGACAGAATTATTTAGGTACTACCAGCAATTAACTAATACAAACCATACACTGTAGTGCACGCAAACATCAGGTTAATAGTTTATAGGACTCTTCATAATTAATTTACTTTAAAGAAATTAAGCCCTTTATGATTAATCAATAATTGATATGAATAATTGTTGGATATTAACCACCAATCATCGTAGCCTTAGTTTAAATTAATAGGTTTTAGTAACTTTGACGGCTCCGTGGCGCAGTGGCTTAGCAATGATTTGTTGCGCTGGGGGACGCGGGTTCGAATCCCGCACGGAACAAGTATTTGTATGGCCTACAAATAATTGTTCCGGGTCTGGATGTTTGTCCTCGTGCAATTTATGTTTGTAAACTGCCTCACAATACAGGAGAAAATCCTAGTGTGGTAATGTTTTAAAAACAAAAGAGAAGGAAAAAAACCTGCCATGTAGTGGCGGCGTAGGAGAATTTAAAGAAATAAATAAATTTGGTCTCTCAGTGTATTAAACAAATTTTAATGTATGTACACAAAAAAATAAACTTAAAATAGTGATGTACATTCTCTGTTACTTGTCTTGAAAGAGTCAGTAATGCACCTCGTTAGGCAATGTATACGCTTTACAACGAAGTCCAAGAAAATATGCAGGCCTTATCTATCAAAAAATAAAATATTTTAAGCAAAAAGTTTTGTAAGGTTATTATATTAAAGAGTATATGATTGATAATAACTCCTGGGGATGAGTGATAGCTACCATATTGTTTCTAAATTTTTCCATAATAATAATAATGTCCTCCAGACCGAATTCCGGTCACGGCGGCCAGCCACAATGGAGACTAGCCATCGGCGCAGGACATGATTATAGTGCCCGTGTATGCGCAAGCACAGGTGCGCTCTAATCCTCACTCTCATAGACCGATGGGACGGTAAGCCGACACAACCGGAGAGAGATCAGTCGCAGGACCAACAGCTTTACGTGTTTTCCGAGGCACGGGGGTGAGACACCGCCAGCTTCCTGACTCCGGGCAGCTACTGAGAATTTCTTGATGGAAAAGCTCAATAACAGATTTTTTTTTGCCAGACCCGGGATTCGAACACAGGACCTCATGATCAGCAGTCGCACTACTACAACCACTAGACCAACGAGGCAGTTAAATATTTCCAATAAAATATTTCCATAGTAATTGTATAAAAAATATATTGTAAACTAATTTTATTTAAAAAAGTTCTGCTCGGTTTCTTGCTGATTGTTCCACAGATGTTTTTCCGAACCAGTGGTAAAGCTTAAATGACTTTCAATAAGTATTCTTGTAATCTATATTGAATATAAATGATCCTATTCTATTCTAATCTAGTGGATTCACTATCCTATATCGTACCATCGGTGTCGTAAGAGGTGATAGAGGGAAACTAGCATCTTCCTGATAAGAACCCAATAGTAATTAAAAAAACTGCGGTTGCCAACCTGCCAGCGTGGCATTTATTCAAATACAAAGCTAGAATATTTTTTCAAGTAAGTTGGAGACTGAAACTACGAGTAAAAAAATAATATGATACATTTTTAACGCAAATGTTATCCTTTAAAAATTAGGGTACATACAACGGACTTAGTGAAATAAAATTAATGGAATCTGACATTACTGACGAATTTTTTTAAATAAAAGATGTTAAAAATTTATTAACTAAGATCCACATAATAAAATGAAATAATGTGTCTTACCCAGTTTTAAGACTAGGTAAACACATCATTTTATTTTATTACGCGGATCTTAGCTAACTAATTTTTAATTTAATTAATGAAATGTGGCACTCTCTGCCAGTCATCCTGAGTGTTAAAGATAAATGTTGGCAGTTGCGGAATATACAACAAAATGATATTAATAAACATACATAACACTCACGCCTGTCACCCAGAGGACTACAGACTTCCATTTGACACGATCCTGACACACCTCTCTCGCTTCCTTTACATCCATATACCTACGCATACACGCTCGTCGGTTAAAGGTACTCTTAATCTGGCCCATCTTCAATATATCGCCAATTTGGTTGATATACTTTTTTCTGGGGCGTCCCTTCCCAACCCCTTCGTTCACTTTTGCATCATAAATTTACTTCGTCACTCTTTCCACTTCATTCTTTACACGCCCTAACCACAGAAGCATTTCTTTCTTAATCCTGGTCACAACATCATCTTGAAAACTACACTTTTCTCTTATCGCACCATTTCTTACCCTGTCATTCAGATTCAGCCCTAGCATACTCCTTAATGACCGCATTTCTACAGCATTTATTCTACTCTCATGCTTCTTCTGCCAGACCCAACTTTCACTACCATTCATTAAAGTAGGGACTAACACAGCATTGTGTATTGTCATACGCCTTTTTGACACACTCTGACTTCACCATATATTGAGGTTAGGCGGTTAGGTTGTCTTTTTTGATTCTGTGCTTAACGTACCAGATGGGCATAGCAAAGTAAACCGATTTTTTGTGTAACTTGGCCGCGTATTAGTCGCTAAGTCAGCTATCTCGATACCTGTGATGCCAACGAGACTTTCGACGGTTAACTCACCCATTCTTAACCCACATTCTTCAACTTACACAGTAGTAAGACAGACTTACTATCACATCATCTCTCTTTTTAAATAAGTTTTAAAAATATAAATAATTAATAATTTTGTGATTGTGCTATAATGAACTGCTCAACAAGTAACAACAATTTAGTGAGAATGTTATCTACAACAAAAATTAAGTGTTTATGTTGCTCAAAGTGCTAAGTTTGTTAGAACTTTTCAATTGAACTCACTACAGTATTAAAAGTTATGTGAAACAACCAGGGACAGTGAATACAGAATGTTTAAATAAGTTTAAATAACTTAATAAGCCTACAAAAATATCAATATTCCGTTTTTTAATATTCAGTGAAAAAGCAAAAGAACTATTTGAAAATTAAGTCAAAGTAACGGCTGTTAATTTTTTTAAATAAAACTGTGACAACGGAACATTATTAATAATTTTACGTTTTGAATGTAAGTCTTTTGCTAAAGTACCAACTTTAGCAAAAGTATTATTTCAAGCTCCAAGTGTTTCAAATAAAAAGAGATCAAATTTTCCTTCTTAAACAAAATTAAATTGTTGTTCTCAATATGATTTTTATAACATATTTTATCATTTTATTATATATTATGGCCACATTTCTATTAAAAACGGAAAAAAAGGAAAATAAAAATAAAGATTCAGAATTAAATATTTGATTATAAAAATAAATACATTCAAAGTATTGCCATCTAACAGGATCTACTAAAACTACTATCAATAATACTATACTACGAAGATTTTTGTGCTTTGAACACACCATAATAGTTAGATATACACACTATTGCTGTTACAGCGCGATAGAGGGCGCATCTACTAAGCCGACCAATTCATATATTTGCTTAACACGTAACAACGGAAATTGATCATGGAAAATAACAATATGATTTTAGAAAGACATTGCTGTGAGACGAAAATTGAACATGGACATATCGAATTTAATTTTAAATTACACCTTTATAAGCTCCACACCTTCTGAAGATTTTGATTTGTCATCAAAGTGCGCCCGAATGATTAGAAAACGAATTTTCAGACATTCTTAAATTAAACCAGAAAATTTTACAAACTGACAAAGCAAGCGTTCATCAAGAAATAATAAACCTCAACATCGAATGCACTCATTTAAGGAAAATATTATCAGAAAAAAATAAGCAAATACAGTTCCTTAAAAATATATCTAGTAGCTCAATAACAACCACTCAACTTGCAACTATATCCTGCCGAAATTCATCAACGCTAAAGAGGCTTCCAAATATTCTAATGAAAATACCTCGCTTGTCACCTGTCAACAACTCACGAAACGGATATCATCTCAATGAAACGCCTAAAAGTCGCTGTAAACCGCTTCTACTACTACAAAGTTTAATTTTGTCCCTTAATCGTTTTGCCATGGCATGTTCACAAAAGGACAAGGAATCCGAGGAAATAGCAACAAAATTTGACCTCAACGTAACAACTTTGGAAAAATCCACTCCTTTAGATGGCGCCACCAGTATTCCAAAGAAGAAAATATAAATAATAGGTGATGAGCAAGCTCCAGGATTAGCTTCTCAAATTTATTATGACAGGCGAAGAAAAAATAACGACGATATGTACAAAGTTCTAGGCATAATTAAACCATCAGCGAAAAGCTGTGAAATATTGAAATATTCAAATCTTGTATAAGTATAATGTCATCGCTGAAAAGCGAAGACATTGTGATTTTAGCATTTGGTTCAATTGACAAGAATCCCTACAAAATACTTTCAGACCTAAGTAATATGCTATACCTTTAGCGAAATCACAATGTTTTCATTATAGATGTCCAGTACAATCCCTCTCTAAATGAAAATTTGTTAAATAGTGAAATAACATTAATAACTAATAATTATTGTAATTGTAGATATGTAAAACTAAAATATAATGAATTTTTTCATAATAATTCAAAGCGGTTTACTAGAATGTTAAGTTTTAAATTGCACGTGGAAATCGAGTTCCTGGCATATAATAAGCAGTTTAAAAAATTAAAGGCATCTAATATTTCTTCAACCTGGTCTGAACCAGCTAAGCGAGAAAATTGACAACAAAGGTGTGACATATAAAAAAGGTACAATACCTTACTACTTTTAAAAAAACAAATTGTATAGCATTAGTAACAACGAAAATAAAACGTCTTTTCGTCAATAAAAATAAATTTTATAACTTAACCATACTTCACCAAAACAGTGCTGGTGCCATAAATAAGTCCCAAGAAATTATATCTGCACTTTCAAAATTTTCACAAAATAATAAAGAAATAGACATAGTATGTTTGACTGAAACGTTTATAAAAAAAGGGTATGGAGCAGCTTCTGAAGATACCAGGGTATAGATAGAGTCGTCTCAACGTAATCCCGTAACTCTAAAAGAGGGGGTTCTTGTATCCTAGCTAAAAGTAGTATAGAATGTAAAACCCTTGGTATTGTTTGGCATGCAATTTTAGTTTTGAAGGTGCTGGTATAGAGCTCACGTCACAAAAAATCTTCATAATATGCATATATAAAACCCCAAATAGTAATCCTCAAATTTTTATTGACAAACTGGAACAACTTTTGTTGAGAATTTGTAATAGATCCAAATAATAATATTATGAGGAGATGGGAACTTGACTACGGATCAAAATACAGATGCGTTGTCACCCGCGAGGACTGAGATGGAATGCCTCCTTTCCAGTAAAAAGGGTCTCCGGTTCTCTACACTCACCATACGAAACACAGTAGCGTTAAGCTGCTATTTTACGCTGGTATTCTGTGAGAGCGTGGTCCTTCCCCGGTCGAGCCGACCCATTCGTGCTACAACTATACAATTAATATAGCTGCAGCATGGCTCTACCACGTGTATATATGACTAAAGCTTTTGATTTCGTAGACCATAAATTATTACTATATAAGCTTGAAAATTACGGAATCAGGGGAAAAGCACATGACTGGCTGGAGAGTTATCTGACTGGTCGTGAACAGTGCGTAGAGGTTGCTAAAATTCAAAAGGGCAATAAAATTACAAGCAGATCTCGGTTACAAAATAATAAATACGGTGTCCCACAGGGAAGTATATTAGGTCCCTTTTTATTTCTAATTTACATTAATGATCTTCCAAGCGTCACTGACCACGAAACTGTTGTGTTTGCGGATGATGATAGGGATTTTAGAACTCCACTTATTGGACTAAACTTTTGTTATGATAGTAAAAAAATTGAAGAAGTCAACTGTACTAAATTTTTAGGATTAATGGTTGATAGATACTGTGACTGGAAGACTCATATAGAGTACGTATGCGATAAGCTTCAGATATTTGTTTATGCTATAAAACAGCTACGGTTGACAGTGTCTACTGAAGCGGCACTGAGCGCTTACCGGCTATGTCTCCTCAGTGCTTTCACGACTTCTTGTTGGGCAACTCGGTTGAGGTTGGCAAGGCCTTTCTTGTTCAAAAGAATGTAGTGGGCCATTTGTGGAGCTTGGTCTTTAGATAGTTGCAAACCTTTATTTTCCAAATTTCACATACTGCCTCTAGTTTGTATGTACTTACGGGAACTTTGTGTTTTGTCAAACAGCATCACAATATTTCACAATTAACTCAAGTTTAGTTAGTAGAAGTGCCATGCCAAGAAATAAATTTAAGCTCTATCTGCCTCAATGCAGGCTTGATATATATAAAAGAAATGTATTTATAAATGCCATTAGTTTACAATAAATTGCCTAACACTTTTAAAGACCTCCCTTTTGTTACTTTTAAAAGGAAACTCGCAGATTGCCTGGCAATAAAATGTTTTTATAGTTTAGATGAATATATGACTTACAAAGAAATTTACAATAATGGTGAAATATGGAAAAACTGATAAATTTTTTTTTGAAATTTAATATTTATTTTATATTTTTGACATTTTTTTTAATATTTGATATTTATATATAAACATTTACATAATTAGTTAAATTTTTGACATGTATTTATTGTAATTTAAAAACTTGACGCTAAAATATTTAAAATAATTACATAATTATTTTTCTTTAATAATTTAACCTCATTAAATTGTAATAATAATATGTTTTTGTATATTGTAAAGATATTGCATGCCATTATCATGGTAGAATGTAAGGTCTCATTAATAAATAACAACACCCTAATATTATGTACTAAATTCTGGCAATGAATAAATTTGAATTCGAATTTGAATTTTCAAAGTTTCCAAACAACTGTACATAAATAGGTTAAACAAACGAGGCTACACAGCACTGTCTGACATCTCTATGGATGCCAAACCAGTCCGTGTAGGCCCGTTGATCCTGAAACAAGCACTAGAGTCTCTATAGAGACTCTAATTCCTATATTAACCCAGTGCTCAACCCAAATGAGTTCAGTGTTTGCCATAACACATCCCTGTCCACTCTGTCATAAGCCTTTTCAAATCCATGAACGCACAAAAAGATTTCAACATTTTAATATTTGCCTGAAAATTATCAGATATTCTTCTATCATTCTTATCCATTCCTTCTTGCTTTTACCTTTCAACTACTTCTTTACTCTCTTATTTAGACGTCTAAAGTCTGCCTTTTTCTTTAATCTCGTCATTCATACCGCCAGAGTTACCAGCTTTGGTTGCTAGTAGATATAGCCATGCTCTCTTCTTTGCTTCAACTTCCATCCATACCGTCACCCCACCATAACGACGGTCGACGGCTCCATGGCGCAGTGGCTTAGCAATTGAGTTACAGCGCTAAGGGTCGCGGGTTCGAATCCGCACGGAACAAGAATTTGTATGGCCTACAAATAACTGTTCCGGGTCTGGATGTTTGTCCTTGCAATTTATGTTTGTAAACTGCCCCACGATACAGGAGAAAATCCTTAGTGTGAGGTTACGTTTTTAAAAAGAAGAAATTAAAGAAGAAAATAAAATTATAACGTATTATTTTTCCTTTCAATCGTTCTCTTACTTATACCACATACTTCGGTAGCTGCATCCACCAAACTTTTCTTAATATTATCCCACACAGTTTCCAAGTCTAAATCATTCATACACAGTTCAGCTTAATGCTGCTGTGTTTCGTATGGTGAGTGTAGAGAACCGGAGACCCTTTTCACTGGAAACGAGGCATTTCATCTTAGTGGTGCCAACGCTATTGCATTTTGATTATTAATTGAGGATAATTTTTGATGTCTATAGGCAACAGCATCCACTTAAAATGTAAATGTCTATCGTCCATTGTATCCACTTACCCAGGTGCTCGTTTGACATAATTATTCAATAAAAAATATTATGTCACTCAAGTTTAATTTCTTTTATTCTGGGCGAGGCAAAGCAAAACTTTCCTGATTTTCTAACGCAGTTTTCAGCTGAAGAGGGTTACAATAAATTTAAATTGTTGTATAAAACTAAGCCGGACGGGTCGTCTGCGTCTCAAGAGACAGAGGACGCAGAAATTGATTCTTAGAATACCACATGGATGTTATAAGTGGATATTTAACGTAAAACTATGGAATGACGTAGTGTTATGATACAAAATACATAATTTTAAGATTAAAAGTAGTAATATAAGACACATTTTAAATAATAAATATTTATTAATATCATAATTAATTATGATAAAGGTCATTTTTTAAATGATGTAAATAGTTTTATGTAAAATATTAATCTTCAAATTTCAGCCATTTTCAGAAGGAATATTATTGTCCTCCAGAATGAATTCGGGTCACGGCGCCCAGTCTCAATGTATACTAACCAATGCGCAGAACAGGATTATAGTGCCCGATTGTATGCGCAAGCACATGTGCACTCTCTCTTTCCTCATACTTCGATTGGACGGTAATCTGACACGACCAGAGAGAGATTAGCAGCAGGAACTACAGCTTTTCTAGGCATGGGGGTTAAACACCGCAAACTTTTTGACTCCGGGCTACTACGGAGAATTTTTTGACAGAAAAACCTAATAACTGATTTTGGTCCGACTCGCGGTTCAAACCCGGGACCTTAAGATAAGCAATCGCAGTTACCGTTTTTAGAAAAAATAAAAATACCAGCAACATTAAACATAACTCATATTCCTGTTAACCACTCCAGGGAACTTAAAATTTTTGTGCTGTGAGTGGTAGTAAACGAATGGTAACCCACGACTTTTGAATTCGCAGTCCGCAGCTTTCCATTGAGCTACTGTTGCTCTATATAACTATATATTTTAATTATTGACCTTCAATTACAAAGGCTTACTTATCTGTATAAAAAAATCACAAAATTATGTTTAATTCCTGTCATTCAAAAACTCATTTTCATGCATTTATTTTGGATGAATGGATGCACGAAAGTATCATACATAAAACAAAAGGTCAACTTCTTAATCTCCTCTTTTTTGGAGTCGAGTAAAACGATCGGCCGATAGATGAACCAAAAAAAATCAACAATGACTGGAACAACCGTATTTTATTTTATGTGTAACATCTTTCCTCTCGCTTTCCCGCAATCTGTGGGAGTAATTTCGTGAAAAGGGATGGAAGTGTGCAACAGGAAGCCTGGGAAGCGCGCGCTATTCGATTTGACCAATGATCGCGCGCGGTGGTAGTAAAGTGTGCTGTTATGTAAACTAATTTATAGTGTAAACTATATTTATAAATGTATTTACTGTTGATAATAAGTGTTAAAGAAAAGTGCAGATAATTTATAAAAAAGTGAGTAATAAGGAATAATTATTCGAATAAACATTTCAGTATTTAGCTTTTATAAATTTTGAGTTTAATTTTTGTCGCTGCTCAATTGATATACTTAATTTCGATTTAAATAATTAAAAATTAAAAATTTTGTACAACCGACTTCAATATAAATTATTAAGAATAACCTCAAAAACTACTGGTCAGACCTTGATGAAATTTGTATGGGACGACATGAGAAGTACCAGCTTTTAAATAAAAAAGAATCATCGAAATCGGTTCACCCAGTAAAAAATTATGAGGAGATATACATAAAAAAAGAATATACAGTCGAATTGAGTACCGTCTCCTTTTTGAAGTCGGTAAAATAGCTTTTCGGGTTCAATGTTAATATTGCTTACGGTCAGGTTTGATATCAGATGTTACACATCATGTGCGACTACTGTAAGGCTCGATCGTTTTTTTATATGAGACAAACGAGCATGCGGTGCATTTCAATTGTATTAGCATCTCTACCTGACAAACAGTTTAATTGTCACAAGCACACAACTCGACTAAAGTTTGATAGTTTAACAATTGTATGCATGTGGTATGTTTAAAATGTTGGTTTATGTGATCTGCTATTTTGAAATATATAAAAAAAAGTTGCCAAAAATAGATGTACACATATTAAATTTACGTTTAAACAAAAACAACAGAGCAACAACTTGTAAAACACAGTAATAAAACATGAAATTAAGTTATATTAAATTGGGCGTATCTAATGCCCAATTTAATATAACTGATTAAATACTTTCAACGGCTCGGTGGCGCAGTGGCTAATGTATGATGTGGCGCTGCAAGGTCACGGGCTTGAATCACGCATGGAACAAGTATTTGTATGAACCACAAATAGGTCCTTAGTCCGTATGTTTGCCCTTGTGCAATTTGAATAGAATAAATTATTTTTATTCAAAATAGATTACAGTACATAATACTTATTGAAAGTCATTTTTACTTTTACCATTGGTTCGCAGAAAACCTCTGGGAAGAACCAGCAAGAAACCCAGCGGACTTTTTAAAAGCACAATTTAGACGTCACCGTCATCATTAAAGTCTATCAAGATTCCACTTCTGCCTAAAAGAGTCAACTTTGCTTGCCCCATACATTGCATTTTAGGGGAATGCTATGTGGTAATGCATTCTCTATCGCCCCAATACGGCGAATGTCGCGCAATTTGACTAGGTCACGCAAAATGAATCAACACATACTCGGGTCAGAAGGTATGGGTCAAAGGCGATAAATATCAAAATTACACACAATTTATTACAAATAAATCTAAGCGAGCCATTATATCATAGAACATCTTCCAATCTTTGCTGTCTTTGTTTCGAAAGTTTTTTTTTGAATAAGATTCTATATTTTATATTAGGATTAAATGAAGCGTAACAACGTCCAATTTACGTAAAGGTACATTGGACCCTGGATTAAGAAACAAAATGCAGATGCGTTGTCACCTCTGCGGACTAAGGTGGAATGCCTCGTTTCCAGTAAAAAGGGTCTCCGGTTCTCTACACTTCCATTCATGCTAAAACCATAATAAAGCATGCGCTACCTGCAGCATCGTTCTATCGAACATGATGATGATCGTCTCTCTCTCTAATGGATGCAGGTGGTTCAGGACCGTGCTTTGTAACATTCCTTGGTGGAGGGTATGTTCAGCAGTGGACTTGTAAAGGGCTGTAATGATGATAATAGCCCTACCACGTATAAAATTAAAATAAAAAAACACGTAAAAATAAATAAAATAAAATTAACAGATACATCTTATCTTAATTTGTATGTCATTTTGTATTTGTATCCCTACGAATTTTAACAATATATTTCTATAACTATTTAGTATTGGACTATTTACTCGTTGTTCACTCTGGCTTATATATTATAAACCTAAACTAGCGATCCGCCTCGGCTTCGCCCGGATATAACTGGATCTCGACAATAGCCCAATCTACTGGATCTAATTGTGGAACTAAACCCACTGAAACATGCACAAAAAATTTATCAAAATGAATACAGCCGATTAGAAAAAATTCAGTGAAAAACACAGGTACAGAAGAATTATATATAACAAAAACCCTGTGGTTCTCGTACACACACACAGGCACTTACCTTATCAGAATCAGTATTCAAACGTATAGAAATAACTTATCTTCAGAAAACACGACTGCATAAATGAAATTAAATTAATATCAATTTTATTTGCAAATTCTATGTGGTTTTATTACCTCTACATTAGCCGGGGATAAAGGGTATCAGTTACAGGTAATTTATTTACATTTATTTAAATTTAATTTAATTTTTTATGGTTGAATTTTCTGAAGTAAAGTTATTTCTATACATTTGAATCCTCATTCTGATAACGCACTTAACGGGAACTACATGGTTTTCGTTACATTTTGTGTAAAGATAATAACCAGTAAAAATATCCACTAAATTCGTGATTCTTTTGTTTTCCAGCATCCGAACAACCCTACCGTTCCCGTCGGATTGTTTGCAGCCGAATGTTATTGGTTTATGGAAGTCAAATTGCTGATTTAGATCATTCGGTTCGTAAATTACATTATGAGGTTTGAGTATAGATATCGTTTACTGATAACTCAATTTATTGAAAATGTTATTTGTATTAATGTGGTTATATAATGATAAATGATAGATATTCCTATTTAAACATAAATATATATTATATGAGCTACTACTAGCTATTATGTAGTGGCGATAAAAGAATATCCACTACCCCATATCGTGGGTGTCGTAAGAGGTGTCAGAGAGAAACAGAAATAAGTGACGGGTAGCTGCGTCTTCCCAATAACAACTCTTAATAATGAACAAGCTGCCCCATATGAAAAACTCTATTTTGGGAGACCTATGTTCAGCAGTAAAGGTGTAGCCGAGTGGTGACGAAGACAAAATGAACTAAAGAAAGGGAGGCAGCGTCTTATATATATATATTTTATTCGTTTGACGTATTTGACTCTTTAAAATATTATTTATTATTTTCATGAGATTTTATTTTAAATAACTAATAACTATTGTATCTTTAAAGATCAAGTTTTTTTATTAGACTAGAAAAATCATATATTTTTGTGTCCATATAATATATAATGATGAACTAACAGAGTGACGTGCCGTGTGAATGACCGGCCTTGCTACACACATATTATTCTAACTTCAAGCAACGACCGTTTTGCCGATCCACCGTCATCTTGGCAATAACACTACATTAACAAAGGTCTTCTCTTACGCATCAAGACTAAATCGTCGTATCGGCGATCGCCTTGAGTAAATAAAATATACAACTACTTCTCATACTTTAGTTATTAAAACGAAATACATATTTATAAATAATAAAATAAAAATTCTCAAACTAAATCATGATACACGCTCGCCCCTAATGCTCGGCAGCACCCTGCTATACTTCTGAACCGAATTTAACATCCTGCTCTAATAATGAAAATTTAAACATGCAAAGGAAAAGAAAACGTGAGTCAGATGAATTAGGACGTATGGAAAAATGATGATAGAGATGAAAACCATGTTTGAGGAGCTCGTATCGAACCAAACTCAACAAAACAATAAAATGGATACCCTACAAACGGCACTCGAAGATATTCGAACTCAAATGTAAAATTTGTATTCAAAACTCAGAAATCCGTGCCCAAACGAAGAAATCAAAAGACTGTGTCATTTTGTCGGAAAAATATGATGAAGCGGTGCTTGAGATTAATAATTTAAAAGCAGAGTTAAACAAAAATCAGCAGATAATAAAAACATTAGAAAATAAGGTAGACTTTTGGAAAAACTTGAGAGCAGCGTCACTTGAAATAAAAATATACCATTAAAATCCAAAACCGTGAAACCCTAATTAGCACAGTCCAAAACTCAGTATTATTAATCATTCCGTACTGGAAACGGATATTACAAATATTTTTCGTTTGAAGAGTAAGACCGAATCAGTGGGTACAGTTATTGTGGAGTTCTCATCAGCGGCGGCAAAGGAACAGTTTTTGAAGTCAACTAAAAACTATAATAAACAGAACAAGGAAAACCGTCTTAACACAACCCACTTGCAAGAAAAAGGACCTAAACATTTCCTATACATATCTGAAGTCCTCACCGCCATGACAAAGCGACTTTACTACCTTGCAAGAGAGTTTATTAAGACTAGTGAATACGAACAATGTTGGACAGCTAATGGTAAGGTATACATACGCAAAAAAGAAGGGATGCCCAGTCGACTTATCAAATCAGAAGATGATCTAGCACAACTACGAAGACAAAAGTGACTAGATTGCGTTATTTTATCTTTAGAAATATTTTTCAAAATTATCATATTATTCTTGTTGCAAGTTTATAGCATTAAATTTAAAAACTGTATTTATAATCAATATCATTACATATACATACAATATTCTACAAAACACACAAATACTACACTAACAAATACATACACACACTACATACAACTAATATTATTAACTAAAAACACACATGCTGTGTGCAATACGGGAATGTATATTATACACTATAAGTTTCCTCTCTGTACCACTTTTGGCGACCAATTAATTGTCATTATCAACTTAGTTCTATTAAATGTTACTTACAAAATGTAACTATGAAAACGTTTTAAAATAGATAATACACTAAATAACACATACAACATAGATTCTGTCTCAGTGTCGGATTCATCTACCTGTGATTTAGACAACTGAATCCCATTTAATTTCAACCCCAAGCAATCACTCAAAATACTTAATCAAAACATTAGAAGTATTTCAAAAAATATGATAGGTTTCTATACCATACTCGCTAGGACTAAAGTCGATTGGGACATCATCACATTAACCGAATGTTGGCTTCCCAATACACATAATATTCCTGACCTAACTGGTTATAAATACTTTAAGACTGATAACAATCTAACACAAAACGAGGGTAGTTGTATACATACGTGAAAACCTACAGGTTTTGTAGAGAGAACCCTCATTTTAGATGCAAATTGTCTACAAATAAAATAAATCATAATACCATTTTGTTAGCAATATATCGACCACCAAGCTATAGAGATGTCACTAACTTCCTGCATTCGTTTGACATAATCCTGACTAATATACACATTACAACAATATAATAATAACTGGGGACATAAATATTAACATCCATGAACAATGCCATGACACAAGCAAACTTAATTATTTAAACTTATTAGCATCACACGGCCTGCTGCCTGCACATTCTTTGCCCACTAGACAAAATGCATGTCTTGATCATTTTGTCCTTAAAACTCTATTGCCTGCTTCAACATTAGTAGCCCACTCTGCACTAACTGATCATGAAACCGTGTTATTATTCCTCGCAAGCAAAATGCCAAAAATCGCGGTTAAAAACACAACGACGCGCATTAACTATGATCAGTTAACTGACGACATAAAAAGAATCGACTTTGGTGAAGTATATAATACCCAAGATCCTCACGCAGCAACAGATTTAATGATAAGGCTTATTAAACAAGCGATCAAAAAAAAACACAAAAACCGTGAAAGTTCCAAACCGTAAAAAAATCATTAAGCCATGGATCACTCCAGGTCTCTTACGCTGTATCCGACACAGAGATAAATTGCACAAAAAATCAAAAGAGTCACCAGACAATGAAGTCCTAAATATATTAATAAGTTGTTAAAAAAATTAAATTGGAATATGAAAAAAATGAATTAAAAAAAACTAGTAATCCTCAACTCTGGGGAGCAATAAATAACATAACAAACAGGGCAAAAGAAAGAAAATTCATCCCATCACTTATTAACCTCATCATCCACCCCAGGCTATCTGTTAATTCAGTCAATGATTTTTCGCTAATATAGGCAAAAATCTCGCCGAAAAGATACCGGGTGGACTTAGAGTCAACAAAAAACTTTTAACAACAATAACAACAACTCGCAGTCCATGGTATTGTTACCAACGGATGAGGACGAGGTTGCAAAATTAATAATATCTCTCCGTAATGTGCTGTGGGTTGGGATGGAATATCCTCTAATCTCCTTAAAAGGCATATTAATAGTTGTCCCACCTGACATACATCTGCAATCTGGCTCTCACAACGGAAAATTCCTAAAGCTTTTAAAAATCGATTATACACCCGATTTATAAGGGTGGGGACAGAGATCGTGTCAATTATAGACCTATATCTGTGCTGCCTGCCTTGTCCAAAATACTCGACGCATGATAAACAACAGGCTCGTAAATTACTTGAAAAAATGATTTACTTTCACCCTCACAATATGGTTTTAGGTCAGGTAAATCTACATCCGATGCGATTCATGACCTTACTAATTATATTTTTACAAACTTGGACAATGGGCATAAAGTTCTTGGCATATTTCTAGATCTCGCCAAAGCTTTCGACACGGTTTCTGTACCCATACTTTTACGTAGTATGGAGAGTATAGAATTAGAGGTATACAACTGCAACTTTTGAAGACTACTTGAGTGGACGTACTCAGTGCGTTCAGGTAGATAAATTCATCAGTGCTGAACGCACAATTACTTATGGTACGCCTCAGGGCAGTGTACTCTCTCCCACTCTCTTTCTTATATATATTAATGAACTGAGTATGCTCACTCTTCCTAAAGGGCGGATCATAAGTTTTGCAGATGACACCATCCTCCTATTTAGCGCAGGCTCATGGCAAGATGTCTTTACGTACGCCCAGTTGGGCTACAATACAGTCTCAAACTGGCTTCAAAGTAATGTACTGACACTGAACATAGATAAAACATGTTATGTCACGTTTAGATTAAAAAATAACACATTAACCACATCATCTCTACCATATACCATCGTAAGTCACTCATGTTCCAACCCACTTAATAACGCAGATACCTGCATAAAACTATGTCAAGCTGACAAAGTAAAATATCTAGGAGTTATAATTGATAGCACTCTACGTTTTCATGAACACATTAATACCCTTAATAACAGGTTGCGTAAACTTATATATGTATTTAAAACGAAGAGACGTGGCTGACGAAAAACTAAAGGAATCCGTCTACTACGCCTTGGCCCAATCTCTGTTAACATATGGTATAACCTCCTGGGGCGGTGCTCCAAAATCCAAAATGCTTCAATTGGAGAACGCAGAGAGCCATCTTAAAAGTCTCTTTTCACTGCCGTATCGCTATCTTACAGACCTCCTATATAAAGAGTTGAAAATATTAACTGTGAGACAACTGTTTATACAAAGAACCTTACTAAAACAACATGCTCTACTAAAATACAATCCCTCACTCTCCCGAGGTAAAAGGCATTTTAACCCCGTGGACCGCTGTCATATAACTCTGTCCACCAAATTATCTAAACGTTTCTTTTGTCACCTTGGGTTTTTTATACAATAAAATCAATAAGATTATTCCTATATTTAACGTTAATAAGACTATATGCAAAAGAAAATAACTATCTGGCTAAGAATTAAATTATTATGACACTGAAAAGCTACTTACTAATCCTACCTAATTAACCAAATCAAATGTAATTACTAACCAGTCACAAACTAAGAAACAAAAGCACGCACACACACACACACACACACACACACACACACACACACACACACACACACACACACACACACACACACACACACACACGCGCACACACACACACACACGCACACAAAAGCACACACACACACACACACACACACACACACACACACACACACACACACACACACACACACACACACACACACACACACACACACACACACACACGCACCACTTTTTAATATATCTAAAATCCTAATTAGATGAAAGAAGATATTATGTAATTTATAAATATGGTACATGTACGAATGCATAATAAAATTATTGTAATTAAAACCATAGGGCGGAGATCTGGCGTCCTGAAATACAGGCGTAAAGCCTAGCTTAGGCACCAGTCTCACAGTATAATATTGAGGCTATACTATAATATTATGTACAATAATTCTGTATTGTGGTGAGAAAATAATTATTATTATTATTATATTTTAAAATTTTTTCTCAGCTGAAAGCTGGTAAATAAATAGATTACGGGTTGAAACAAGTAACCGTCATTGTAATAGGGATAAACTTTATTGTCCTGCATGAATTTTCGAACGATGCGACATGTATTTAAGATTGCTGCTTTTGTAAATTAATGTATGAGTTCGGTGATATGTCTAGCATTTTCAAACTATGATGTAAGTGCTTCAGGATTATTCCGGTGGTAGAAAGTACTATGGGTATTATAAAAACTTTTTCATTTTCCACATTTTGTTATTTCTTCTTTCAGTTCTGTGTATTTATTTATTTTTCGGTTATAGTTTTAATTAAATTATGCGTATTAGTACGGCTATATCAATTATATATACTGTTTTATTTATTTTATCTTGGAGTGTTATATCCGGTCTATTATGATGGATGGTTTTGTCTGTGAGAATAGCACGGTCTTAGTACATTTTATAATTTGTATTTTCAAGTACGGCCGTTGGTGTGTAGTAATATTGTATGTGAATCTGGGATGAGTTTGTGTTTGATTGCTAATTTTGGTGTATTATATTTACTATCTGGTTGTGTCTGTGTGTGTGTAATCTGTCTGCGTGAGTGATGGGCAAGCTCCTATAATATGCTGAATGGTCTCAGGCTGTTTGTGACATTTCGACATTTATCATCTGATATTGTTGGGTCTTTAATTATATATTTTGATAATTTTTCGTATTAACTTGATCCTGTATTGCTATCATGAAGCCTTCGGTTTCAGGGAATAAGTAACCACATACAAGCCACCTATTCGATGCCTCCGAATCTACATGTGCTTGATCTAAGTCATAAGGATGTCTGCCATGCAAAACTTTCTTTTTCCATTGTACTAATTTGAAGTCTTCTCTGTTTGTACGCTGATCATTTATTTCTGTTATATGGGGCTTTTCTGCAAGGTTTAGTGTGGTGTTAGGTTTACGTCTATACTAACAATAGCATTGTGTAATTTACTGGTAGTCATTTTTCTCTGAAAGAAAGATCTAAGGGTTGAGAGCTGCTTAGTCCAGAGCGCTTGGATGTCTATAAGACCTCTTCCACCATGATTTCTGCCTATTGAAATTCTTTCTACAGACTTGGGATGTAAATGATTAAATTTTGTTAGTATGGTACGTGTTTTATTTCGAGGCTAACTATGTCTGTTTTGTCCATTTTATTATACCAAATGAATATGTTAATATCGGAATTGCATAAGTATTAATGGCTTTAATGAGGCTTTTGATGTTAGTTGGGTTTTACAGATTCAGCTTACTCTATTTTTGTATTCTGTTAATAATGCGTTTTTAAGCTAATGTGGTCTAATAGCTTGGATTGCTGATATCCTAAGTACTTATATATACATCTCCATGGACGAAATAATGCCTCCTTCTGGTAAAGTGTAGGGTCCTGGTTCTATTTTTCCCTTCTTTATATTTAAGATTTTACATTTTTCTAATCCAAAGTGCATATTTATGTCGTTACTGAATTTACTTGTAATATCTAATAAGATTTTCATGTCTTTAAATGAACTGGCGTAAAGCTTTATATCATCCATGTATATCAGATGTGATATCTTTATCTCGGCATTAGGGAGTTTTACAAGGTAACCTTTCTTTTGATCATTAAGTAGACGAGATAATGGGTTTAGTGCGAGACAGAACCACAATGGGCTCAAAGAGTCGCCCTGGTAAATACCTTTCCGGATAGCTATATCCCTCGATTTAAGACTACTCTTATTGGTATGCAAATGTAAAGAGGTTTTCCAGTGCAACATAATATTTTTCAAAAAATGTATTAAAATGGGGCTTATTTTATAAATGTTTAATACTTGAATTAGCCAAGTATGAGGTACGCTATCAAATGCTTTACGGTAGTCAATAAATGTGCAATGTAAATTTCTCTTCCTTAAAAATGCGTGTCTATGAATGGTTGAGTCAATTATGAGCTGCTCCTTGCAACCCATGTGGTTCCTCCTACATCCTTTTTGTTCTTCTGCCATAATCATGTTAAGCTCTAGGTGTGAATTTATTTTTTAATAATAGCGGTTAAAATTTTGTATTTTGTGGGTAGACAAGTAGTTGGGCGATATTGGGATGGACTATTTGTAGTATTACTTTTTGGAATCATATACGTAATCCCTTTTGAAATAAATGACGGAAGTGGTTGCTTTTGGAGTATAACATTTGTAAATGTTTTAGCGAGAGCCTTATGGAGTGTATGTAATTTTTTATACCAGAAATTGTGAATGTTGTCTATTCCTGGTGATTTCCAATTATGTAGTTTAGAAGTAGCGATTTTAATGTCATTTTCTGTTATTTCGTCAAATATCATTTCTTCTATTGAATTCCATTTAATTTTCTCCTCTTGTATCCAGTCTGCACTTTCATTGTGCGATACTGGCTTCTCCCATATATCAGACCAAAACTGTTCAAGCTGTTCTTTTGTTACCATTTGTGTATCATCCCTATTAGTTATATTTTATCTTGCTTTAATTGTCTATAGAACAATTTTCGTTCGTTGTAAAAAGTTTATTTTATTGTTTTCTTTGATTAGCCTTCGAATATCTTCTAAGTCTTTGTGCTTTAAGTGATAATTTTTGTTTGAGAGTGTCAAGGTATTCTTCAGGTGATTTGTTTGTGTTTTCATGAGTTGTATGTGTTTGATAATTTCGAATTTTTCTGCTGTTTTAGTTACTTTTTGGACCTATTGCCTTTAATGTATTGAGTAAGTCTACCTATATCTGATCGGAGCTGGTTTATTCCTTTGCAATCTTATTTGCCATGCTGGTTCTAAGTTACGCTTGTGATTTGGCAGTTGATTTTCATCAATTTTTTTTAAACCTAATTCTTTTGTTATAACCATAGCGCTACAATATACAAGGGTATGAATGTCAGTTAAAAGCGCATTGTCTGTAATAAATCGGTTCAGTATATTATTGTTAAAATATCTATTAGATTTGTAAGCTTTTACTATATTTTAATTTAGGTGATTTCGGTCTGCATGTAGGATCCATACCTGAGTATTGGAATATTGTTGTTATTAATTCTTCATGTAGTTTTGTTAGCTTCTTCTCCTATAGTAGTTTCTTGTTCCAATGTTGTCAGATCTGTTTCTAAAATTATGTCGTATACCATATCTTCCTGAGTGGGATATGGAGTTTGTGTGGAAGAATGGGTGGTGAATGTTGTTGGCTCTGAAGTGGATGAATAAGAGTTTTGATCGCATGATTGAGGTTGAGGTAAATCATTTGTTGGAAGTGCTACTAAGTCTGTTGGGTTAGAACAAGGAAGAGTGTTGTGGCTGTCATTGCGAACGGTATTTGTTTTTTCAATTTTACGCCTGACTTCATTTTTTAATTGTTCTAATTCTTCCTCAGAGAGATATTTCTTTTTAATTATCATTCGTCTCTGGTCTGAGATTCTTTGCTCTGTAACATTTACTCCCGGGTATTGTTTAGTAAACGATTCATGCAGGATTTTTCTGTAACAAGTCATATCTGTCTCTAATTTTGTTATAGTGTAATATGTACGCATGATAAACATGTTGACATCTTTTGACCATGTCATGCGTACCCTTGCTTTACCAGCCTTAGTGGACGCAGGTAAAAAGGGATTCACCTCCTGCGTAACATCTAAAGTTGGTGTAGATCTATTTGAATGTGTTAAATTATGACTTGTTAAGGATGACGGTGAAGGTATGTACGAAACAGTAGATGGGCTATAAGGTTCTTTTAGTATAAGTGACGGTGATGAATTGTTAGTCTTTCTGTTTTGTGTCGAGTTGGCTGTAGCATTTTCAGGTAACCAGAGCCCGCCTATTCAGCTCCTCTCCGCTGACGGATCGTATACTGTCGCACAGCGTCAGCTCCAAGTGCGCCCGGCGATCACCCCGGGCAGCGGCCCTAAACGTTTACTTCTTAATCGAGTCTCCATATTTAATGGGTTACCAGTTCCGTGTTAGCGTGCCAGTAAAACATATCACGTGTCCGCCCCTACGTGAATCAGATGGTCGATTCGGACGTACGGTTGGATTTTAGGGGGCTTATTATTATTATTATCTTGGGGTATTTATATAGTATTCTCATCTGGTTGGGCTGAATAAATATTTTAAAGGAAATAATAAATAAACATAAATATATATTAATATACTAACATAAATAAATAAATAATACATAAATAAATAAAACCCAACCATGAAACCCTCGGCAGGAGACCAAACGGCCGAGGTTAGGAAAGGAAGAAACCGGCGGACAATGCGGGCGGTATCGAGGAGCACCGCCTTCTGCATTTGAGCTTGGAGCGGTCCGTCACGGAGTCCCAGTCGCCTCAGATGACCCGAGGCTGACTGGGATTAACCCGTTCGCAGAGACGACTACAGGTATAATTTCGGTCGGCAGTCCACCCCACATGTCGGTCACCTCGTGAGCCAGGTCCAGATATTTTGTTCGCTTATCTGTTTCGGCTTTCACGAGGTTCTCGTCATACGGAATGGTGATGTCGACAAAAATATCCTGACTGTGCCGGTCCATCAGCACAATATCAGGCTTATTCGCAAGAATAGTCCTGTCTGTGATGATGGCCCGGTCCCAGTAAACCTGGCGCGGTCATTTTCGAGCACGGCTTCCGGCAAGTACTTGTAATACGGCAATTTCCGTCCACGAGACCGTATTTCAGAGCGAGCTCCTGGTGTAAATTCTGGCTACTAAGTTGTGCCTGTGCAAGTACTCAGAGGTTAAGCGCCGAACAACCGGAGATGACATGCCTAAGTGACTCACCGGGATGGCGACAAGCTCGACAGATGTCGACGGTGCCATCCCTTAGGATGTATCTCCGATAGTTGTTGGTCTTAATAACCTGATCCTGTATCGCACAGACAAAACCTCGGTTTCCCCAAAGAGGTCACCAAACGTAGCCAGTGGAGGGCAACTGTGTCTACGAAAGGCACATGTAGAGCCTTGTAGAACCTCCCGTGGAGCTCCTTCTCCTTCCATGGTCTCCCGGTCGGAAATGCTCTGTACTGCCAGTCTTGCCATTGCTCGTTGGCCAAGGATGAGGGGTAAGTCCTTTCACGAAATGACGTATAGAATGGATCATCCGATCTCGTCAGAAAGTAATTACGGAGGCTGCACACTTCACGATTATGCATGGTAAGCGCGCAAAAGCCACGCCCATGTGTTTCGCGGCAAGTACAGCCTCATAATCGACGATCTCGGGTGATGCATCCTATGGGACGTCATAGTATGGACTTTTCTATCCAGGGCGTTAAGTTCAGTTGGAGTCCACCTAAGTATGCAAAGGTATATATGAGAACAGGCATGACCCAACCGTTATATGCGTGTGTCTTATTCACACCGGACAAAGGCTGTTAAGCACTTTGGTCAAGCGTGCATAAAACATATCGCAAACTGACTGCTTCATACCGCCTCATCGATACCGATGTTCTGTGACATACCCAGGTATCGGTATGTTTCAGCCTCAGAAAGGGTCCTTATGTTGATGGGCATAGATAAGTCTATGCCTCAGAGTTAACCCTTCCCTTTCAACATGGAAGACCGCACTTATCCGTCCCCAGCTCCATTCTAATAGAATTACTAAAATCACAAGTGATGTTTAGCAATTCCATAAGATGGGAGCGACTGGAGCGAATAATTTGAGATCATCCATATAGAAAGGTGGGTCACTTTTACCTCCTTTCCGAGCTGAAATCCTCCCGGAGTCCTCCAGTAAGGTACTGAGAGGTTCAGGGAGGCAAAACAGATTGGACTCAAACAATCGCCTGGAAGATACCCTCTTATCCTTATGTGGTTCTCCGCAGCCGTCATCCGCTCGCCTAGATGACAAGGATCGTACTCCACTGCCCCATACACTGCCGAGGAGTCTCGAACTGTACAGTCAACCTTGTACAGCTCGAGGACCCTCTTAAGCCATATGAGGCACCGAGTCGAATGCCTTTTGTAGTCTATCCAGGCGGCGGAGGTTCCGACGGTTACGTTTAACCACCTTGCCAATGACCGCGTCAATGAGGAGTGGTTCCTTGGTTCCACGACCACCGCCCCGACATCCGTTTTGAGCGCGCGACATCACCTGATTTGCGTTCAGGTGACGAGTGATTCTCGCGCTCAAAACGGATGTTAATCTTAATATATGGTAGGTAGACACGTTATGGGGCGGTATTTGCTCGGTCTGTGGAATCGGTCTTTAGGAACCAAATGAGTGATCCCAGTAGAAAGAGGCTCGGGGTGACTTTTGGTCGAGAGCCTCTTGAAACTGTCGGGCGAGCACAGCGTGACACACCACGAACCCCTTCAGCCAGTAGTGATGCAGTCCGTCAAGTCCCGGACTTTTCCAGTTCGGGGTCCTACGGACCGCCTCAGCTACGTCATCTGGCGTTATGATGACGGGGTCCATGGGCGTAACACTCGCACTGACTCGCCACAACTTCCGTCCAGGGCCCTCGCTGTGGTTTACGGGCTCTGACCACAGGCCGCGCCAGAATGCGATAGTGTCGGCCTGATTTGGTGCTGAGCCGTTCCACGTACCATCGGCCGCTCAATGATTCATAGAGCCTCTTCTGATCACTCTGGAAGAGACGATTCTGGTTGAACCGTGTCGACCTCTCGGTATATCGCCGAATCCGCTTCCTCAAGCAGCGATTCTCTGCTTCAGGTCGTCTATGCGCTCCGTCAGTTTTGCGTTATATCCGGCTGAGACAAACTGATATTTGTCCCAGCGCCCATCCTGACGGTGCGCACAATTCGGCCTATTATTGCCCGACCTGAAGCTTATCAGTCTGCCGATGAGGGCCGCACTGCGATACGGTCCTCAATCCGTCTTCGCCAGGCTGGGATAGCGCTACTTTGCCCAGTAGCACGTCCAGACGTGGGAGTTGGCAACAATACGGCAAACTGCCAATGCGGCGCCAAA